>JAOYMR010020932.1:9234-23075 GCA_025802075.1 Tenebrosternarchus preto | reverse complement strand
TTCACTCAGTTCCTTTATGGTTCACTCAACATGCATAAATGGAAACAGCATCTAAATAAAACTGACATTCTGAATCTGAAACTCACATTAATTGCTTTCTTTGACATGCAATGAAATTTGCTTGTTTATTGGTCTTTGTCTTGTTTTTCAGTTGCCATGTATTTGCTTTGTAAAAGGTTATATTTGTAAAAAGGTTATCATCTATCATATATCATCTGTCATATATCATATATCATATATTTGTAAAAGGTTATCATCTTTGAAGGTTCAGAGCATTATTTTCTTATACATATACTCTGCATTTGATCTTATCTTTAAGCCAATATTCAAAATTCACTTTTAAACCTCTGATAGACTCCCACTCTAAAGAAAACCTTATGCAGAGTGAGGATCACATGCAGATGCAGAGGAAATCAAAGCTTGGCTCTCAGAAGAACTACAGCTGAGCTCCGACAGGCAACACCAAAATGTACACAGTCATGAACAGTGTTGCCTGGGCTCCATGTGCCACACCGGGCTGGATACAGAGACTGCACACGTCTTTAGTGTCTTTGTTCAGAAATGAATATGGTTCAGTTTGGGATTTAAAAAGGCCAGGATTTATTTTTACAGTTAGGCGGCTAGGAAGAAACTGTCCACAGAATTATGGATGTGAATCAATTGTCTATCAAGTAAAAGAGCAATTTGAAGCAATTGAGGAAGCGTGGCTGGTCTGCTCAGCGCATCACTGTGTGAGAGTCACAGAGCCCAGACCTCTGTTTATGACGTCACAATGGCATGGGGTCATCAGCAGTGGTCCCGAAGGCTGAAGCAATCAGAAACATGGACAGTTGGCCATTTGCATGTAAAATAGTTATACTTTTGTAGCTTAAACACATGAATTATACATCATAAATTCTAGACATCAAAATATTCCAACATCATAATATTCCAGCAGATGCTCATTAACCAACAGCGGTGTGCCTCATGCCTGCAGCTGCTTTGATTTCTCCTGCTCATCCTCTTTCACCTACACCCCTCCTCTTTCTCCTAAACCCCTCCCCTTTCTTCTAAACTCCTCCTCTTTCTCCTTCCTGTGCTTTCTTACTTTCTTTGATCTGCTGTCCCACTCTGTTCACTTTTTCTTCTTCTAATTCAGATCTATACCTTTTTTTACCTTTAACAATACCTTTAATTTAAAACATTAATGGATGCACCCCGTTTGCTTTGTGGCTTATTATCAGAATAAAAATTCACTGCTTCTGTTTATACAGTTGTCCAGCCCAATTTGTTATTTCATTGGGAGAACATTTGCATAATTCCCATGGTTTTTGCAGAGTTACTGGAGCGTGTATAACAGCTTCTGCGTACTCATCCTGCACTTATGCGGGAGGGTCTTATTAGGATCAGTTCTTTGGCTGTAGCTGTACATGAAGTTTCTCTCACAAAGCGTAACAGTGGCCCATAACCCAGGCCACAGACATTAGTTCTATTTCTGTGAACAAGCAATTCTCAGCTAAATTATCCACCCACCACTGGTTAAGAAAAGAGGTCATCTGGTGTGGATTGTTCTTCTTTTCTCCATTTTTTGGAATCATGGTCGCTGTTTCTTCATATGATGTCAGTGTTTGGTGAAGCATAAAGTTAAAATAAATAAAATGTGCAGTAACATGCACAGAGTTAAAAAAGAATTTTCTAGAAACTCTTTTCTTAGTTGCCTTAGTTAGATTTCTTAATTTCTTAGCAAATCATTAAGCGCTTAATTTTCTATATCCATCATTTATATTTATATTATGTTTATGGCATTTGGCTGATTCATGCTCCATCATGCTCATCTATAATAATGTATTAATGTATATAAATGTTTTTAATGCATCTGTATGTTTGTTTGAATTATCACAGACGTGTGAGGTGAAGGACCAAGTGGAGTGAATGGTTGGGTCTGTCCTAGATGTTTGGCCGCCCAACGCCCAGCCCAGGGTGGAGGGAGAGGGTTCAGGGCAAACATGCACACTCCTCCATTCTCCTGCTCCTCTCTGGTTGGGCTGGCAGGAAAATTGGCTGGGAGCAGAGGAGTAGGGGCAAGGAAGGCCAGGCTTAGCAACCATGAAAGTACTGGAGGGCCTGGGAGGAGCACACAGACGAGTTTTCTCATCATGGAGGAGTGAGTGGGGTGAGGAAGACAACAAGATAAGACAAAAGAACTCTTTTTTGGCAAGTTAGTGGATTTAAACATTGAAAGGGGAATTTATACTTCAGTGGCTAAAAGTACTTTCTCTCTCACAGACTCAGACCAAATACATTCTTGAGCTCTGAAGGCCCTTATTTGGGCACAAAGCAGGGGGTGTGAGCTGAGGTCTGGACATTGTTTAGGTATGTGGGAGGCTCAGAGGTGTGTCTGTCTGCCTGGCACCGACCTGGTGAGCTACAGTAGGGGGAAGAGCTACAGTAGGGGGAAGTGAAGCAGATCACTGTGCAATAATTCTCAAACAAAATTAACTTTTAAAATAGCCCACCATTGGTCATGGTACATTTAATATGTTTGGATGACTTTTGGATTCCCTGTAAAAAAAAAACCAAATCTCTCTCTCTCTCTCTCCCTTTCTCTCTCTTTCTCTATCTCTCTCTGACCCAAACACATATGCACACTTACTTTTTTCTGGGTATGCAACCTATGTAGTTTTGTTTAAGTACACCTACCCTGTGTCCAATTACATTTTTGTCTAAAGCCTTGTCTTAGACCCAACACCCTTAAAGATGCAGCAGCCAATCACTTTGCCTCTCATTAGTCAGGAGTCTGTTTCTGTTGAGCCAGTTTTGCACTATTTGGTGTCAAACATGAAAGTTCTTTCCAGGGAAGTGAAATGAGCTCCTAAATGAAATCACTCACCTTTGTTGTGCAGGATGCGGACACGAGAGAGACAGACAGACAGACAGACACACACACACACACACACACACACACACACACACACATACACACACACACACACATACCGAGAGAGAGACAGACAGACAGACACACACACACACACACACACACACACATACACACCGAGAGAGGCAGACACATGCACACACATACACCAAGAGAGACAGACAGACACACACACACACACAGACAGCCCCTGAGGCTCAGTGATCATCTTACTGGGCTTTGGGGCCACCTGATGTGACTGCAGATGTAGAACAACATACATAATACACACACGAGAAAAATCTCACACACACATGTACACACACACACCAAGAGAGACAGACACAGACACACCCACACCTTTACTCCAAAGTGAGACACTCCTGGTGCTACCCCCTCACCCCTCAACTGCAACATCTGTGCAGGCCTTAAGATAAACTACCTCACAGTGCCCATTAAATTAACTGGTGTTCCCTAGCTATAAAGATATTCGAAGTGTAATAAGTATCACCCAAGTAAAGCAGGCTGTAATATACAGCAGCCTCCTCCCTCGCTGAATTAACCCCAAGTTCTCATCTAACTCTGAATAAATGAGGCTCTGCGGGATCATTCAGACAGGCGAGTGCTTGCACTTGGCAAGGCACGTAACCTGCTGCTCTGAGAGCGAAACCCTCACCCAGGGAGCCAGGGGACGCACGGCCGACCCAGCAGGAGGAGCAAAGTTAACATGAGAGAAGCGCAGGCCAACGCGTGAGAAAGAGGGAGAACACACCACACGAGTCACACCGACGCGCGAGAAAGAGGGGAGAACACACCACACGAGTCACACCGACGCGCGAGAAAGAGGGAGAACACACCACACGAGTCACACCGACGCGCGAGAAAGAGGGAGAACACACCACACGAGTCCCACCGACGCGCGAGAAAGAGGGAGAACACACCACACGAGTCACACTGACGCCTTGAAGAAAGATCAATGAAGCTGAAGTGACAAATACGGCAACTACAGGCAACTATACAAGAAAAACATTTCACCATCTTGGTAAAACCCTTTCTCCATGACAAAAGTAAAGAAGTACCAGCATCACAGGCTTGTGGACTGCTATGAGTGACAATGTTGTGTGTGTGTAGTTTTGTGTGTGTGTGTGTGTTGTGTGTGTGTAGTTGCATGTTGGACCATGTTATATTATTTGCTTTGGTGCTTGTAGATAATTTGTTTGCTTCTAAAGGTAAAGTGTAAGGTACATAGTAAACAAAGATCAACTTTGTATATATATGATCTGTATGATTCTGTATTCTTTTATCTCTTTTCCTTCTTTCTTCCTTATCTCCACCTATTAATTTTGAAACCTTTCGTCAGGAGAGGGCTGTGCTCTCCAGCCATGACTGATTATGTAACATGATGACAGCAAAATGTGGAGATCTTCACAGTGGAGCCTCTTTAAAATGTTGAGATCTTTAGTGACAAGATTGACTTTGATGATGTATACTAAAATAACATATGTTTGTCACAAAATAAAGAATTAAAAAAAATAAAATAAAATGTTGAGATCTTCACAGTGGAGCTTCTTTAAAATGTAGAGATCTTCACAATGGAGCCTCTTTAAAATGTTGAGATCTTCACAGTGGAGCCTCTTTAAAATGTGGAGATCTTCACAGTGGAGCCTCATAAAATGTCATAACACCACCTCAAGCAGTTGAGGCCAGTTTTCAATTAGAGTTGGATAATTTTGGTTATAATGAAACAGATAGTTGTTTGGAACAAATAAAACAACCATTATAAGATTAAGACTTCAATCCTTCCTGTCCTGTCGGGTGTGGGGAACATTTCCTTTATTACAGGTTATAATACTACAGTCAGGCTGACATGCTATCATGCCTAGTTTCAAACCAATATCATTTTATGAATGGGAATCTAAATATAATTCTTTTCTTCTGTGCTATAGTGCTGCTTGCACACCCAACGGGGAGGTGGTGGCATTGCTCAGTGCCAAAATCCACTGTATGCACCTGTCATTTGGTAAGTCATCATGGAATCCTTCCAGTTAGCTCTGACTTCTATCCATGAGTCACACTGCAAGTCATTTTTTTTAGAGTAAGCTCAGTTAACAAGGTGGTTTTGAATTGATATGATGTATATTGATGTTATGTATACTGGTTGGAAAAAAGTAACCAATGTTCAGACCATTTTGAAGATAGGGTTTGTTAAAAAATTCAAATTTGATCTTTGTTGTCAAAAGCTAGCTATTTCAGAATTTCCGTTAGGTGTTTTCATGCAATTGTAATTCTGCAGAATCCTATAGCAGAGATTTTCAAAAAGGAAAATCTGGATCTATTTTGCTGAACCTGTGTGCATACCATGAGCCTGCATATAAATCAGTAAAACCTCTCTCCCATTCCATTCTTAAACCTCAGGTAAACCAAAAAGGTGAGCCTGTGTGCTCTAAAACTATTCCCATGTCTGGACTGTGGCAGCAGTCTTCCACTTTCTTTTCCATCATGGTTTGAGCAGGTTAAAGGTAGAGGATTATGGAAACTCTGGTGTTAATCATGGATGAATTCTTTAATCACACTTTTATGAATTTGCTGCAATGGTTTCATGTGTTGGACTGTCCCTCCAGATGTACTGAAAGAAAAACAACAAAATCTGCAGTGATTAGACTCAATTCCTCATTTCTCAATATGAATATGATTTATGGGTCCCTTGAATACTTAAAAAACCTACAAATCCCATCTACTTAACTTTTCATATATGAGTTAAGAACATCACTGCTAGCAGGAGCATTAGAGCCCTGTTTTGTGTGTGTATGTCCAAAATCCCAGTTTAAGCCCCTCCTTCTGCTGCCACACCAGACATGATCTCTTAATGCAAAGAGACTGTGATCTGACCACCCAGCAGCATAGAGCCCATTAAAAACAAAGAGAATGCAGGGAAATGGAGAGAAAATATTGACTCCCGCTGTCCACTGGGGCAGCAGAAGCGGGGAGCACCACAATCCACCAGGCGGGGTGTTTATTTTCGCCAGATCACTTCGGAGGGTCTGTGTGCAGAGAAGCAGACGACTTGTCTGATGAGCATCTGACTGGACTGATGTGTAGGCGACTGGTCTGATGAGTTGGACATGATGAGTTGGAAAGTAAACTCCCTTTCAGGGCTTTGGTGCAGCAGTCATTAGAGAGGTTTGTGAAGACAGCAATTCATTAAAGAGGTTTGTGAAGACAGCAAGTCCAGACCAAACCGCTTACTGGATGTGAATGGATATGTATTAAGATCTTCACATAACATAGAGGATCTTCACATAACATTGAGATCTTCGCATAACATAGAGATCTTCACATAACAGAGGATCTTCACATAACATAGAGATCTTCATATAACATAGAGATCTTCACATAACATAGAGATCTTCATATAACATAGAGGATCTTCACATAACATAGAGGATCTTCACATAACATAGAGATCTTCATATAACATAGAGGATCTTCACATAACATAGAGATCTTCACATAACATAGAGGATCTTCACATAACATAGAGGATACCTCACAGTGGGTCTTCTTGTGCCTAATTGGACATCTAAAGCAACTGGGACTATTTTTTTAAATTTTAGTTATAATTAAATTTATGCAAGATACTTAATGCAAGATAATTTATGCAATACTGTGGAGTAGTTAACAAGCTGAAAATTAGTGTTCCTTGCTGTAAGTTTTGTTTTAAAGGTTTTTAAATCTTTGCTAAAGGTTTTTTGTAGATATTAAATGAGAAGAACAAACAAGGAGAATTTCTTAGTGATGAGTAACCACTGTGTTTATGTGATTATAAAAACAATGATCTCAGCTAATGGAAGCTTTAATGTTTTGGGGGGGTGTTCATCCATCCATCCATCCATCCCCTTGTGAACCCAACCTAAACTTCAAGAACAATTTACCACAACAGTTTACCACCAAGCTATAATATGTTCTTTGTGGTTATGAATACATCTACCTTGACCCTCTTGGATGAAAAATGTTCCCAGAGATTAAAAGAACTTAAACTTTCTTCTGATATGCACATTTACTCTAGCACTTCCCACTGAGTTAATGTGTCACTAACCCTATGATATTTAGGCAAAAATTGATTAACCTGCCGAATGTGACATCATCAACTGTAAAGGACCTGATCAGTCGGTTTTTATAGCTGTAACTCATCTGGACCTTCAAGTCACTGCATTCCATCAGACAGGCCTTTTGACAAGATTTGTTTGATCGATTCTACAGGTTGAGGGACACCAAAAAGAATGAGAGACTACATTTTTGAAGGTCATCTTATTTTTGAAGCAATTCCACTTAGACCACACTTCTCTTGCCTATAAGCCCTTAAATAAGCAACAGAAGAGTCCAGGTGTTCTAATTTGAGTTCCAGGTGATTCCAGGCCCAAGGCATATATAAAGACCGAAAGCAGTTTTTTCTTTGACTGGTGGAGATGCCGAATCATACTTAGATGATAGCTGACAGAATGCCTGCAGGCATGGGGCAGCAAAATTAACTTCTCTTATGGACTTTATGTCAGGGTCTCAGTGCAGTGAAAGTTCAGAATGGTCCTCAAACCCAATCCTGGACACTTCTGGAGAGTCAGCATTGTGGAATGCATGGAGAGTTATAGACGGCATATAGACAACGGTTAACAGAAAAGTACAGTGTTTGCGTCAAACTCCAGCCTGTCTGTGTCAATACAACGCTGACAATGACAATATAACTAAAAAAAAAGAAAAAAACAGAAAAAAAAAAAACGTATCCTTCATGGTAAAACGCTGATGTTACGATTGTTAGCATTGTGGTTTCCCTGGTTAGTCTCGTTTGCTCGTTTCTATCTATTCTCAATGATTTCCTTGCTCCTGGGCTTTGCCTCTTGGTTACACTTGTTCCTCATTTCCCATCGTTAGTTTGTATTCTTAAGCCCCATGTTTTTGCTCTTTCGGTCATTCTTACTAGTCAGTGCATTTTTTGGCTGTTCTAAGTGCGTGGTCCCCTCGCTTTTCTGTTGCTATTGGTCCGTTCTCGTTATCTTGTTTATGCCTCAGGTTTACTGGTTCACATTCTTTCATTTTTCTTTTAATCTGTTCATATTCTGTTTATCACCTGTTTCCTTCTGATGTTCTCTTGGGTAGTCTGATCCTCGTCCGTAAATCCATTCCGCCTGCATGGATGACCCCTTTATTTTCTTTACCCAGTTTACGTGTCTTTTTCCGGGCTCCTCATGTTCATCGTAACTCTTAGTAATCTGTTTTTCGGTATTGTACATCTCCCGTTCTACCATGTTTAAGTTAGTTCTTATGTTTATTTTATGAACTTCCCCTATTGCCTGTTCACTGTTAGCTTGAGTTTTCTTAAGGTTATTAAACCTGTTTCTGGTTATCATTTTTCTGATCTTGTCATGTGTTCCCTTTGTCTTCCCGAGTTCCTGTATACTCTCATTAAAAGCTGTGCACCTCTGCAATTGCGTTTAGCCTCGCATCCTCAAGCATTACAGTTGAACCTCCTTGGGTCAGTGTCTTGGACTCTGATTAAATCTAGACATAAAACATCTTCCAGTAAAGATTTACATCTGGTGTAGGACTTTGATCAAAGACCATGTTTTAATCTATGTCTGGGAACATTGCCCTTTATGTTAATGTAAGGATGCCCCAAGGATCTGATGACTGTAGACACTTTGGTAATAATGTGATGAAACTGGGTGTTTATTCAAATACCACCCAATCCTTGATTAACAGATATGATTATAGAGCTAATTAATATACATTTTGGCTTTTGTTTACTACACTCTTATGTAGTACATAACAAAAGAAACCCTCAGACATTGCCTGTACATACTTACATTTCAAATAATGTAACTTTTAAAAGTAGATTATGGATGTCAGGTTTGCTACTGGGGCTTTGTCTGTTCTGCTGGGAACATATACTGAATGTACTGTACAGTGTGCCAAAAATGAGATGTTCACTAATATCATTTGAGAATTCTGTGACACCCAGTATGGCAGTGATGACACATCCAGTCTCAGCCCCCTGGGATAAAAGGCTTACAGCCATGTGATTAGCATCGTGAACGCTGATGCCGTATGTTAGCATCATGAACACTGATGGTCTATGTTAGGATCGTGAATGTTAATGCTGTATGTTAGCATCGTGAACACTGATGGTCTATGTTAGCATCATGAATGTTAATGCTGTATGTTATGTTAGCATCGTGGACAATGATGCTGTTTGGGAAACTCGTTGCTATTCCATGAACAGTGTGCTTGATTGTCATATTATCCTTCTTAGATCCAGAACACTGCCAAATTCCGAACTTTTCTCTTACGCACACTGCACTGGAAGCTAGTGTGTTAAAGGAGGAAGGAGAACCTACTCGTTCAATCCATGAAGGGGGTGACTTTCAAGCATTTAACGTGTGAACTTTTGAACACTGCCATCACAGATCCGTAGTGTCATTTTATGGAAGACGTTTCATTACTTTTCACTATAAGATGCTGCAGAAGTATCCACATCAGTAGCAAATATTCTCAAATACCAAGGATGGCATGATGGTTTTCTCTTGTGGGACTGTGCAATTAACAGTCTATCAGAACTGGATGAGAAGCTTAGTCTTTCTGACTAGTACTGACAACAAAATCTGTCAGTGTGCTAAAAGCACACTAACACACAGCTGACCAAACTGGTGGACACTCTTCTGCTAGCAAATTCAGAACACTTAACACTGAAATCAAACTAACAACTTACATTAGGTAACAAACTACCTTTGAAACTACTTAATGAAGAAGATTCATTGCGAACATATGGGTTTATGGTGATCTGGAATATGATAATTAAATCACATTAATTTTACAGTAAGAGTGAGAATTATTTCTTTCCTTGGTGTAAAGCTCTAGTGTGTAGTTTACATTGAGAGCATGACAAAATAAATTTTTGGCATACTCAGAACCTTGCTCAGTGAACTGTAACCGACTATCTGCTTGTTAGACAATTAAAAAAAGACACTTTCAAGTAAAATGATATGCTGGTGAAAAGAAAAATACTGTGGCATGTACCACTTGTGCTGGTCTAATTTAATTTTCACATGGCAGTCGGTGAAGTGCCTTATCTTGATCATATTCATTACAGCTGAGTTCAGTGTGTCATAATTATGCCAACATCACTTTCCAGAAAGAGCACGTGCTCCCCCACCTCCCTCCAGCTAGTGGAGAGGGGAAAAAATCGAAATGATGCTTTCAAACACACTTTCGGCAGTATGTGGCAGTGCCAGACTGACTCCAGAAGAGTCTCTGCTTCATTTTTCCTATGCTAACTTAATGCAGACCGCCACTGAACACAGCTAAATATAGGCATCATCAGAGCCTTGTCAAGCCTTTTGAGCCTCGTGATTTACAATAGCAACCTACCACTGAGGAGCGAGCTGCCTTATCATACAGGCCCTGTGGCCTGTTCTATACAACCATCATGTTATTCTCCAACAAACTTCCAATGCATGAAAATAAACTGGGGCCCTAGATAACCTGTGTTTCTTAGTAGTCAAGATTTAATAGAACTGTCTACAATCAGCTTTTGACTTCTAGAGTGAAAGATCATTGGAGCTTAACGTTACACCCCAATACACTTTTGATCCATATAAATCAAGCAAATGTTTTGTTTGTGACGCTCCTTGATGAACAAGGCACATTCTCTATGTGTCCCATCCACCATTATATCTGTGTTGAACATGTTCTCTAACAAGCACTACATTCCAACTTGCAAATCTTGGAATCATACAAACACAATGAAAAACAGAAGACAGGAAAATACAAGATGACAGAAGATGCATGGTCAAATTAAAGGTGTGAATCTTAATTAAATCTGGTTACCAGACTGGTCAGACCTCTACTTAGTGTGTGTGCACACGCGCGCGTACACACACACCCCTTATCTATTCTTAATGATAACAGTTGAAACCACAAACCAAGAGCAAGGTGTCAGAAGAAGTTAAAATAGACCTTGTCTGGCTAATTACCAATTAATTAATTAACCCAAGCCCTTCCTCCTAATTACCAAGCCCTTCCTCCCCACATGTGTAATTTAGCTGAGACTAGACTTCATTTGTGACCAGTAAGAACAATCCAATTATTTGAATTGGGTGCTTCAAGGCAGGGAAAAATACCATCCCATGTTGTGGTTCTCCAAAAATGGAGACTGACTCATGAGTCTGAATGGTGAGTCACCATTGGACAGTGTCCAGAACCTGTGGCAAGTCCCACACTGCTATGACCAAGGTGTCAGGATGGAGACATGCAGGGCGGAGCATGCTATTGGCTAGATGGCCTCACTCTGTGGGTGGTTCCTCTGTGCTATTGGCTAGATGGCCTCACTCTGTGGGTGGTTCCTCTGTGCTATTGGCTAGAGGGCCTCACTCTGTGGGTGGTACCTCTGTTACCTCATATGTGAAAGGATAAGCATGTGAGAGTGAGGGGGTAGCGTGGGAGGAGTAGAAAAAAAAAGGTTCACACATGAAATCATAACATCATACTCACCCAAGGCTAAGTCATCTGAGATTTTGTTTGCCTGATTTTTTTTCTTGTTTGTGTAGTGAAATATATAATTTCAGAAAAGTGAGTGAAATGTTTATGTACTTTAGACCTACTGACATCCACGAAAGCCTAAAATAAGGGGTCAACCACAGGTTTTAAAGTAGATTAGATTTTAAAGCAGTGATACACACTAAGGTTAGGATCTATTGCCTCATACAGGCCTTTGTTCTCTTTTCCCACCACAGCCCAGATCATGTTGTAAATAACAGATGTGTCAGTGGGACAAGCACACACACTGACATCTGACAGTACACATAACTAGACAGTCTACTTCTCTAAACTTTGACAGTCTTATAACCCCAAAACATTAAAAAGACCCATTCCATATACATTTGAGATGGTTCATAATTTAGAAGCAGCTAAAGTCGAGAGGCTTCACATGCTGGTTAAAAATTAAAGCTTCAGACTCCTTTATCAAAGACATGAAAGGAAATGTAAATAAATAACCTGAAATAAAGCTTCTTTATTTTTCTTCTGTAAAGCATTTTTGGTACATTTTTTGTTAAATTCCTTTTTAAAAGAAGCGACCTATCACATAAAATATGATTATCAAAAAAACATTAAACCTTCATCTGATAATGAAATAGAAACTGTATGGGAACAATCATAGTGGATAAAATGAAATACAAAAGAGATTTTTTTTCTGCAGGTTACTGAAACAATATGAAGTGGTGCAACCTTTTCCACAAGACAAGCAGCAAGAGTCTGAACACACACACACACACACACACACACACACACACACACACACACACACACACACACACACACACAAATCTGATTTCTGATCTCAGAGACTTGTTGCAATAGCAAGGGTGACCATTACATTTAAAAACTAATAAAAAATAAATAAATTGTAGCCAGACTTTTGCGAGACTGTCATAACATTCCCTGGCACAGATAATAAAATAAAATTCATTTCAGTTTGAGAGTGGCCATGCTTAGCACTGCTGGGTTGTGCCAAGGCCCTGGAATGCCGGAAGAAAATTAATCCAGCTAACAGCGCAGGGAGCAGCTTCTCCTGTTACAAACCTTCTCCAATCATTTTCACCTGCTTCCCAAACGTGCCGGAGCAAAATCCAAACTTTATTACATTCGGCTACTCAACGTAGGCGAGGGAAGCTGGGATGCGACCAGGTTGCTATTTTAAGTGAAACAAACAAACCAACCAATCAAAAAAGAGCATGCTGATCACTTTTTTGAAAGGCTCTTACAAAGTGTGGGCTGGGGGCAGCTCGTACATGCTGGCCAGTCGTCACCTCAGCCACATCACCTCCTCAACCACATCACCTCCTCAACCACATCACCTCCTCAACCACATCATCTCTCAACCACATCACCTCCTCAACCACATCACCTCCTCAGCCACATCACCTCCTCAACCACATCACCTCCTCAGCTCCCTCCAGCTGCACGCCTTCCTCCCTCTTAACGGGAGTCGACACACCATCACCCTGATCCTGCGCCTGTGACACAAGCAAGAGACTTCCTGTCAGTGCCTATTTCTCAGTGTCTCCTCACATAAATAAATAAACAAACAAACAAAACCACATTTATTCACCGCTCCGGTCATTCTGCTCTCCACCTCTTTTTTTGCTGGAGCCATTTTCTCCTTTTTTTCTGTCCATCATTTTACCTCTTTTCATTTCCCTTGGCCTTTGACCCACATCCATGCAGACGCCTGCTTTTTTTCCTCTACTGACATCCACTTTGCTGTAATTGATCATGGTCTTCTGCGCATGACTTCATCCCCATTGTTCTCAGCGCAGTACAGCAGAAGTGGAAGAATATGTGTAATCAAACAGACTGCTTTTAGCAGGAGCTTTTAAATGGGACTTTAAACACAGTGATTGCACAGCATAGAGTGTGTTGTAGGAGACATCACTCTGCTCAAGGCTTTGACTCGTTCGCCAAGCTTCATTTGCATGTAACCTAGCAGATGTTGTCTCATGAGCTGTAGCAAAGCAAAGATTTGCAATGCATGGATTCAAAACCAGACCACTCCCTCCACATTATGGCAGAAAATTCCTTCCACATGCTGCAAATTTGATTCACAAAAAATACACAAGCTTCATCTGTATATACACTGAATGGCCACTTTATTAGAGACACCCATCTTAGTTGTGAGCTGGACCTCCTTCAGCCTTCAAACTAGGACAGTTTGTCATAGCATAGATTTGACTAGGTGTTGAAATCATTCTCCAGGAATCTTGACCAATGCAGACTGGATAACTTCTCACAGCTGTTGGAATAAATCCAACTTGTCATGTTCCTGGTACTAATACAGATCTTGTGGTGTGGTGCATGTTCCTGGTACTAATACAGATCTTGTGGTGTGGTGCATGTT
>JAOYMR010020921.1:0-23075 GCA_025802075.1 Tenebrosternarchus preto | reverse complement strand
CAAACAGGAAGTTAATATCACCAACCATTCCCATTTTATTAAGGTGTATCCATATAAATGGCCCACCCTGTATATTACTGACTCTACAGTTGTCAGTTATAATCATCAAAAATAAAAGAAAATATATCAGTCTGTGTGTAATGAATGAATATAATATACAAGTTTCACTTTTTGAATGGAATTAATGATATAAATCAACTTTTTCATGATATTTTAATTTTATGACCAACTCCTGTGTGTATTACCACACATACTGACATGTCACTCTTGACTTCATCATATCCCCTATTTTTATTATAAAAACGGAGTGAGATGAATTTACTGGCTGTCACGTTTTTTTAAACAAGAAAGATTGTAAATAACATTAAGTGCACATACTTAGTAAAGATGACAGAGAAACGGGGGGCAATAGCGCTGTCACGCTGATCCATCACCACTCCTCCTCGTTTTCGTTTGTCACACCTCGCGTTTATTATATCTCCAACCCTTACGTTGTGCACCTGGTCTTTGTTAAAGGTGTGTGTATTTATACAATGGTTTTCAGTTTTAAGGGGCGTAGTCTTTGTCTCTCAACGCTGAACTGGTTCTCTGTGGTTGTTAAGCTTGTTTGCGAATGTTTGACGTTGTTTTCGTGGGAAGTTCAGATCGGTATTTTGTAGTGTTTTAGTTGTCCCTCAAATGTTGGGTGTGGTACATCGACTCTGGACCGCCTAAATAACGCTGCTTTTGGATTTGTGAATACTACCGCTCTTCTCCGTACATTCGTCCGCTCCGTGACACTCACACATTAAAATACAATGTCTCAAGGATCTTTACAGAAAAAAAACAAATTTTTACTTGAGAACACTTGCAGGTCTCAACGACTACAAAGAAATCAGATATTGAGATGGACTGTTGCATGTTTGAACTGAGGGAGCTCTCACGTCAACGTACTGTCCTGAGAGCAGCGCATATATTTAACAAGATCACATACACAGAGTCGCTCTGGGAGATGCACACAGAAGTAGATACCAAATTTCCACTGTTAAACAAAACAAATCAATCTTTCAGACACTCCTCTGACCATTTCCAGCTCGTAGTTTTCAGGAGAGCTGAGATGCAAAAGAAAGTGAATTTGTGGTACCATCCCTTTAAGCCTAAGAATCTCTGACGACTCTTCAGGTTACATATTGTTCTCACTTTCTGACATGACTTGTCCCAGGAATGTTCAGTGAGTCTGGAATAGGTGACATTTCTTTCAGGAATGTTCAGGGTGAGGTTAGCTTAACACATCATGGAAAAAATGGCTTCCAAGTGCTGTAGGTGTTAACTCGGGTGGTAGGAGAAAATACAATAATATCGCCTCTCAGGCAATCCTCCCTCTCAGATACCTCAACACTTGTTCCATCAGCCACTGAACACAAGGTGGCGCTGGCCTTCTTCAGGCTGAAAAATCCAGACCTAAGAGCAGCGGAATATATAGGGGTTCATCATCCAACTCACAAATGTCTGTCTTGTACGATTCACCATGGTGCTTTTCCTGAGCCCTAGCTATCTTTACCATCTGCTATCACAAAAAAAATGCTTGGCTAAGCTTCTGCTATCACAGAAGTGCTTCATTATGCTTGGCTAAGCTTCTCCATAGGTGTTCTTGTAGAAGAGTGAAGGCCCATTGCAGTCCTTCCATCTATAATCCTTACAGGCAGCACAATGAGTGACTGTGAGGCATTGCATGGACACCACCTCTCTCTGTCCATTGACTTTTTCCCCTCCTTTCCTTGGAGGTTTCTTGTATGGCAGAGAACTACTATCCCGTTTTGGACTTCTGGACTTTAGCCCTGTAACTCCTGGAGGCTCTTCTTGATCATAGAGCCTGTTTTTACCAACTGGTCCATCATGGTGACTCACCTCTTAACCAGTTATTTTTTCATCACTTCAGGTTGCCAAGTCCTGTATTCAAGTCCTGTATTCATAGGCAAAGGCACTGCCCTCTAACTGGAGATAAACTAAAACAAAGGACAAGTAACCATGAGGTCTATCACCATGGCAACCACAAGACCAGAGAGTTGTGACAACGATGAGGAAAAGGACAGCAAAGTTCGTCCTGGCAGTTCTAAGATTTACAGATATTTAAAAATCTTGTTTGAAAAAGCTTATTGTTTAACCTGCGAAAACAGTAAACGTGGCAGCAAATGAGGAACAAATAAACTGCACGTTCTGATTATGAAAGACTTATTTATGATTTATGAGTAGCCTAGCTATATTTCTGAATGGGCTGTAAGCTGCAATTCACAAACAAGGCAAAGCTTAATTAATTCATTCATACACAGCTGAACTGTCGCTCCCTTGCTGAATAAATCAGTATTTTTTTTAACACTGAGCAACTTTTTTTTTTTTTTATCACTTCCCTCTCCGCACCACCTTTCTCATCTGCCCCGGCCGTCCAGGCTAGGCTGTTTTAACGCCTCTCGCTTTGTTTCTGAATCATTTGTGGTTTTATGGCGACACCATGTGGCGGATTTGGGGAACTGCATAAAGAATTGTCCTACTGCGCCGGAAGTTTACGTGCCACAGAAATCGTTGGACAAAACCTTGTTACTGGACGTATCGATTTTGTTGGACAAAATCGTTGCCTTGCACATCATATTTTTAGTACTTTTTATTTTCATTAAAGGCAGAGGTGACAATAACATTTGAGTTTGCCCTTGGTTTCTTTAGCAGTAGAAACTGCATTAAACATATCTGCTGTTCTAGCGATCTGCCAATCAGGGGCTATTGTCATTATCTTAGCAGCTAATCAACGGTTAAATTATTTGTCATATCCATCCATTAGTGACGGGGGGTCATACGTTAGCTGCCAGAACCGCTGAGGTGTCATTTATTTTTCACGGCCTTGTTGAGCACTGGCAATGGAGAACTGGAACATTTAATTTGGCAGTCAACTGCGCTAATAAAGCTTTAAACGCCACAGTTGAAACAGCGATGTCAGTGAGTGTCAGAGCTGAACTTCCTTAGATCTTATTTTTTCTATTCACTCAGGCATTTTCGTGTAAGGTCTCGTTCGAACGCTGCACGAGCTGGGCCTTGCACACGTGTCCAGGTTAGTGTCTCTTTTGCATGACATCCATGTTAAAGGACCGGTGCACCAGGACTCAATGCCACAGCACGTCTAGCTTTTGCTGGGACACGACAGTCCCCCTGTGTCCTGAGTCCCAGAACAAAGTAACCAGTGCACCTGCTCCGTCCTGAGGCTCTCCAGCAGAGCATGCTTTGTCTGGAGGGGGTTACAGCAGACTACTCCACGTCTGTCTGTCTGTCTGTCGGGAGAACCACACAGTTACACCCGTGCCCAGCAAAACAGCTCAGTCAACTTCAAATACCCAACTTTTGGCATCAGAGATTTCATGTGGTTGAAGGATCGTGTATGTTGTCACACAACCAGGCCGTCCTGTAGAGCTCTCCCCATACCCCCCTACCCTGAGCAACAAGGGCACTGAGGGCTTGGACACTTCAGGAGACTGGGAGACATGGGCCAGCCTGTTTTAGGAACAGCCCTCCCCACAAAAACTGTACAGTTCTTAATCCCAAATCAGCAGCGTAATGATTTGGGATCAGTCACCACAAACACACGGTGCCTTGTTCCTTTCAGTACAAGAATGTGTAGATGGTCGTTCTTTTTCCAGGATTGTCCAAACATGAGCATTCCTGGTCTTCCATGGTGTGAATAAGGTGAGGCAGTAATTTTCATTTCACTTGTGAAGGAATTTTTGTGTTATTGTTCCACTGGGGTATTTTATTTTGACATGGTAGCTGCGAGAAAGTGTAACTTGCAGAAAACATCTTAGTATTCAAGATCTTGTGTTGTACTTTATTAAAATGCCTCAGTTTCCAATGCCTGGAATATATTTATCCAAGTATTTATTAACAACTTAGTCATAATGGTCTATTAAGAACAACAGAATAATAAAACAATAGATAGAACACTAGATAGAACTATAGAACACTTGATACATAGCCGTCTACAGACTTGTTTAAATTGCACTGTAAAAATAACTTGCAATATGATAACAGTGAAAAACACTTCAGTGTGGTTTCTTAAAACTATGGTGCGTTTTAAAAAATCAGAGTTTATATATTTTGGAAAAACAGATCTTCAGTTTATGTATTGCTGCTTGGTAACAATAGTGTAGCATACACAAAGCTCCCATACTCTGCTCTTAACCTAACCCATGAATAACTCATGAGGAACCCATGAGGAACCCACGAATAACCCATGAGGAACCCATGAAGAACCCATGAAGAACTATTCTGGATCAGGTTAACGTGATCTGGTGATTTGGAGATACAGATCAATGGATAAGACTATTGCTCCCCAACCCTCAAAAAAACAAACAAACAAACAAAAAAACCCACAAAAACTTTCAAAGCAGGAGTATGGGTGTTACTATTGGAGGGTCTGAGAATATAACAACTGCCACAGATTACATTTATAGTTTATGTAACCATGGAGATAGTGTTTACACAGGTAAGTCTCTTAGTGCAATGGTTGCATCACCATCGTTTTGTGTCTGTGAGGTCAGAGCCCAGGCAAAGGCGAGCTCTTCCTGGTTGTCATGGTTGCATTTTTGCCTGTTCCTCAGCAGGATGAGTTTGGGGTTCCTCAGCAGGGTGTAGAACAGAAGCCAGCGGGCACGGGCTCTGCCCTCTACTGGACTGCCTGGGGAACAGCAGAGGGGGAGGGTGAAGTAAGAACAAAGGGGCGTGTCTACAGGTGAAGTGAATATGTGAGCGTGCGTCAGTCTGAATGAGTGTGAGTTACTTGAGGTGCTGTTTAGGCGCGAATAAGTGCTTGATTTGCCCTGTCTCTGCCTCTCCACAGTCAGTTTGAGCAGCAGGTGACAGAAACAGACCATAACAGGGTTGTTATGGTAATGGTCTGCCATTATCATTCCTATCCATGTACAGTAGCCTATAGAAACAAGACAAAACCCACTCCAGGAATCAATCGACCAACCATACAAATATTTCAAAACTTCACCCTTTCCATTCTGCTTTTTAAAATTTCAATCTGTTTGATAAATGAGTGGCACCACTTGCACTGTTACTGACCCTATCAGTGAGCTCACACTCTAGCAGCTTACATCTGTTACAGGACAAAGAACAGAACTGATTTCAGATCAGTTTCAAGCACCCATCTCACCCCAGGTGTGTCATACCTGTGTCCATGAGCTCGTAGCCACGTGGCATAATGGTCCTGTTGATGCGTGAGACCAGCACCAACCCCACGATGCTGCTGGTCAACAGCCGCAAGATGCAGGTCCCCACACCCAAGATCACGTTGTAGAAGAAGAAGAAGTAATTAAAGTTGTGGAAAGCTTTCCTGGGGGTGGGGACAAAAGAACATTAAAGGAATTTGTTTGACAATTCAGGTGAAAACTACTAAGAAACAATGATGTTATGGGGAACATTAACTTTCTCATTAGTGGGTGAACTTGCTTGTTGCAATTTCATTTTGGTAAATTAGCCCATTGGCTGACTGAGTGGGGAAATTAAATTCAACTAAACCTGTCCATAATCTCATTATTTTTCTAATCCATTGTGACTTAATCTAGGTCAGGAGGCTATATAGGCTACTTTAGGCGACAATCTTTCCAAGCTGTTTTGGAAAGGAAGACATTTACATGTTCTTTACAAAAGAAAGTCCACCAATGAAGTTAGTGATGGCCCTCAGAACGTGAGTTGGTTTCCACTTCAGCTGAGCATACCTCAAGCATAAATCGGCACTGTTTAAGAGAAATCCAACTCCCCAGGCAGGTCGGCCATGTTTGACACAACCTCCACACTAAAAAGCTTTTACATCCAGTACAGAGATGATCTGCAATTATTTTTATGCAGTGTTAAAACCCACGTGTATGTGTTTCACACCTGTTGTTGAGGGCCAGGGGTTTCTGCTTGTCTTGCGGTGACAGTTTGTCCTGCAGGAAGAAGAACTGGACCAGAAGGATCTGCACAATCACCAGCACTATCACGCTGAAGAAATTAGACCTGGAGTCATAACACAGGAACCAGCCATCAGCCACAATCAAACGATAAATATCTGTACAGATGATAGGGATCTGCATCACTGCAGTGTTATAGCATGCTTTATCTTATACACTACGCTGTTATAACAGCAGTACTACACTGTTATAACACCAGTCAATCCTTTCACCATAATGCAATGGCATCAGTGCGTGTGGCCACTCTAGACCGAGTTCACTGTGTACTGAACTCATCATTCAGATGTTTTTATCAGCTGGCAGACAGGGAGGCCTTAACCCTGCTAGTCCATTTACACCAGCTGTTCCCAGATCAGTTCATACTGGCATTCTGTCACTGGTTAGGACTGTCTCTATTTCTAGACAAATGATGTGCAGTTTGTCCATGAAGGACTGTCACTTACCCAAACAGCAACATATTGTACAGCCAGGAGAAAAATCCATTTTCTATGATTGGTCTAATTACCATGTACACAATCCCGATGCCGAAAATGAACAATCCAATGTGCACAATCAGATAACCTGCAAAAGAACGTTTATACAGGACCTGTAGAATTACACGAACCAAATCCATCTGATCCGATAATCAGATCCATCGGTCATACATATGCAAGTGTGAAGGCACAACATTTTGAAGTAGGTGGGTGTGGTCCATCTCCAGTGTCTTCTCTGGACTCTGGGTTGTGTTTGTGAACCTCCATGTTGCTTTTGAGCTTTGGCTCGTGGTTTTAGGATCCACAGATGAACTATGCTAAATCTAGCGAGCCAGAGCATCAAACAGCAGTACAAGCATCTACTATTCTAGCGATCTGCAAATATTCAGGGGCTACTGCTCATTCGTTCGCTTAGTTGCTCATTGGCGTCATTAAATGCAGCTAAATATTCATCTGGGTGTTGAAGAATTGCTCGGTCAACACAAGCATGAATGTTACAGCCACGCTGCTAAACAAACAATGCGCTTCTCTGCATCTGTTTAAAGATGTCAGACAAAAGCAAACGATCATCGATGCTACACTGTACCAATACACTTTAGACAATGTGTCAGAGAAGGAAAACATTGCAGATGTTGGACTCAAAAGACAAGATAAAGACAGCATTTTTCAGACAAGCAAAATGCACGCTGCACTTTCACTGTAACAGTAAATGTTTTTAGCATTGTTCCATTCCACAAAGGTTCTGTTTATTAATAGCAATGAATTTGGTAACATTAAATTGGCTAAAGAAATGGCTGAAGTAACCTTCCATACATTTGTAGATGATGTTAACACTCGTTTCCCTGGAGAACTGGCAAGGAACCATGTTTCAGCCTCTATGCACCATCTAGTCCAAAGATCTGAAAAGCCTTCAGTTCTAAACAAGTTGTTTAGTGCTGAAAGATAAGAAGGACCAATTCTTCCCCTTTTCTTAGACATTTCTTAGAAAAGTACTATAGAAATAAAGTTTACTTACTTTGTGTAAGTCTGAAATGGATAACAGGTCATATAAAAAGACACCCTTTGAGACTGGGATTAGCAGAAAACTAGGGTGAACATCACTGTATCACATTCTAAAATTCAAAGATTTTTTAAAGTAAAAATTAAGAGATGATCTCATTTTCACCATTTAATGCTGGTGATTTCAGGTTGCAAGACCTGGGAGAATTGCGTCATAGCGACTGTTTTGAAGAACCTCCAGAAAACAGCCCTTTGAAGTCAAAACGTTAATGGCAGTCCAATCGACCCAAACTTGATCAGTAAAAAGTAGATGTGTACTCACCCCACAGCACAAAGGCAATCTGGGAACCAGGGTACTTGGCAAGGGAAGCCTATGTGCAGGGTATTGATTAGTATTGATTATTCTTAATCATGATTAGCGTGTAAGAGAGCATGAAGAAGTTTTCAGAATGAGAGAGCAGAAGCCATGTATTTTGTAGCTTTTCACAAACCCAAAAACTTGGGTAAGAAATGTAAGGCAGGGTGGGTCTTAGGATCCACCAGTCATCAATCTTCTCATGAGGTTGCTGAGGCAAAACCAGAGAAAACACTGAAGTATGTAGTACAGCTGGTTCACTGGTCTACACACACACACACTCACCATGCTAACAGCAGACTTCAGCGTGTGGTACTTCTCCGGCAGGAAGCTCTTGTTCCCTGCCCACAGCCTTGTGATGTGCTTCCTATATAGTTCGTGAAAAGAGTCATCAGAGATCGTCACGACGTCGCCGTCCTTTAGCCTTATGGTTATTATTAAGTGTGTTCAGTGTTGATATACTTGGGAAATTAAGTACTTTTAACTTTTAGCAAAAACATCTCTGCATAAAATAACCCTCCCTAATTTAAACATACAGAGACGTCTCACCCCTCTATGACCTTATATTTACATACACCTAATAACTTCACCACTTTTAAACTGAATTTTTAAAGCTCAATGTGTGTTTGTGTACCTGTAACACACCAGTACATGACCGATGTGAAAGATAGAGGAGAGTGTGGCCAAGGCCGTGGTGACGTACCACGTATCTGTAAACACAACGTAAAGGAACAAATCCCATACAGTGAACTACATCAGCCATAGAACTTGTGATATGATACCGGTGCATCAGAAAGCAGCTTTGCTTTAACCAAGTTAAGAAGTGATTTGTATTCAACATTAATTATTAATTACATCATTGCTGTTTTTTTTCCAACGCAGACATTTATATGGTTCACATGACTGTTAGACAGAGAATATTCTTCTGTTACAATTGTGCGTTAAAGAGTAATTCAGTTAAAATTCTGCGTTAAAATTCTGTTTGACAAGAGGGAGAGGAACAAGCTAATCAGCTTTAGTATTTGCAAAGTTTGTAAAAGTGTGTAGTCAGTTCTAAGTTACAGGTGTGTAGTTTATACAGGTGTGTAGTTAGTTCTAAGTTTGTACAGGTGTGTAGTTTGTACGGGTGTGTAGTTTGTACAGGTGTGTAGTTTGTACGGGTGTGTAGTTAGTTCTAGGTTTGTACAGGTGTGTAGTTTGTACGGGTGTGTAGTTAGTTCTAAGTTTGTACAGGTGTGTAGTTTGTACGGGTGTGTAGTTTGTACGGGTGTGTAGTTAGTTCTAGGTTTGTACAGGTGTGTAGTTTGTACGGGTGTGTAGTTTGTACAGGTGTGTAGTCACAGTTCAGTTCAGTGTGTGCTGTCTGTTCAGTTATGGTTATTTTGTATCTTTCCCATCAAGCAGTACAGTGCTGCTAACAGGCGTTTAGGTGCTAAGGCACCTGCAGTGAAAATGATCTGTCACCTGCTTGAAGATTAGGTGTTTGTGAATGAATGAATGAATGAATGAATTAAGAATTAATGAAGAGATTAATGGATGGATGAAAAAAGAATAAAGTGATCTTACTTATAGCATATGTCACGTGTTTCATGAGCTCCTCGCTGTCATCGAAATTTGAGAGAATCCAGTTGATCATTACTGAGGCCTCAATGATCTCAGATAAAATGAACTGCAGAGGGAACAAACACACACATCCCTTTCACACTTACAAGCTTGAACAGGTCACTCGGTTGCTTTGGTAACAGTGATGGAGTCTCCCTTTCACACTTGCAGTCTGTTTGGACATAACTGGAATATTCTGGAAAATCTGAATGCGATACATGATGTATGTGGAAGCAAAGACTCTGCATGAAGTGTTTTATTTTATTTGGAGGAATATGATGTTATACATAATACTGAGATCATAAAGAGGTTTTTGCTATTAGGAGAAATGTTAATATTAATCTTAATCTAGACTGGGAAATCCAGACTGTGAGCGCTAAGATGCCGCCTGAAGGTAAACACTAACATTTTGTCTTATCTGCATTTCAATACAGTAACCCAATAGGTCTAGAAAACAAGATGCATATGTACACACACACATACAAAATCACACACACACACCTACACACACACACACATATACCCACACACACACACACACACACACATACAAAATCACACACACACACACACACACACAAATACAAATTCATATACACAAATACAAACTCTCTCCCTCTCACACACACACCTACCCACACACACACACACACCTACATACACACACACACCTACATATACACACACACACCTACACACACACACACACACACACCTACCAAGTAGAGTCCGATTAAGGAGATGACGGATGTGCCGATCATCCTGTTGGGGAATTTGAAATAAGGATCCCAGTCATACACCTTCCTCCTGAACCAACTCTTCCTCACCAACCTGGAGTGAGAGACAGGACTCAGACTGTGTGTGTGTGTGTGTGTGTGTGTGTGAGAGAGAGAGAGAGTGTGTGTGTGTGTGTGTGTGTGTGAGAGAGAGTGTGTGTGTGTGTGTGTGTGTGTGAGAGAGTGTGTGCTTGCTTGTGTATGTGTCTACTTTTGTGGATCTGTCTGTGTGTGTGTGCGCATATATGATTATGCCCGCATATGTACTCTTCAGGAGGTCGTTTCAGAAGTCTTTGGACATGTAGGATCTGGTGAGACTGAACAAACACGTCTTCTTCCTGCGGCCGAGAGAGAACACAAACATACGTATGAGTGTGTCAGGCGGGGAATGTGTGAAGTGGGGTATATCTGGCCTGGGGTACGTGTAGGGTGGTGTATGTGTCAGTTGGGGTATACATGGGGTGGGTTATTTGTGGGTTGGGGTAAGTGTAAGATGGGGTTAGTGTGGGGTGGGTTATGTTTAGGGTGTTAAGTATGTGTTCTTTGTTTTCCTAAAGATCTGCTATTACTTGTGACACTAAACTATTTTTGCTTACAATGTTTAGTCATAGAAATATGTGTATTTAGGTTCAGTAGGACAGATTAATGAAGACTTCCTACACACATTGGGTCCGTACCAAAACCTCGTGAGCAGGTCTTACTGCCTAATGACTGTAGGCAGTTGTCTAAAGGTTTAGCATTTTTACCATCATGGAACCTTATAAAACCGATTATTGAGACGCTTTATTTAGAGAACGATGACTTTCATTTATTCATTCTTTCTTGAGAGCATTAGGGAACTCCCATGTCAGCTCTGTCACCTCCCAGTCATCAACAGGTTCCGAAGGTCCCATGAGTCAAGATCATGGCTCTGTACTGACCACACTCACATCACCTCCATTACCGCATTGCACCCCAAATGTGCATCTAGTCTCTTCTTAAAACTTTCCTCTGATTCAGCTTCCAGCACATGCGATTGTTCTAGTCGTTAACTACTCCCCGTAGTATAACCTGTAGTATCCTCTGAGTATGAGGATACTAAATGAGACCCCAGCATCATCATCGGTACTCCAAAGAGTACGGAATATCACGGAAACCCGTTATCCATTTTGATCCCTGCTGTTGTACTCTTTCAAGGAGTTCTGTCTCTCCCTTAGTGAGGGGGAAGGTGGCAGGTTATCCATACTCCTAGATGGGGCAGAGAACAGGGTCCTGAAGATTTCTGTTGACACACCAGAGAAAGACCATCAAATGGCTCCAAGAAGCTTCATGGCTGCAGTGGCCTTATGAGCGGTATCCTTGGCAGACTTCAAGTTGGAGGTTACCAAGATGCCAAGATCTTTTGTCAGCTGTGCCAGAGGGCGTCACTGGCCAGGGTCTAGGACCAGAAGGGAGTGTTGGCTCCAATTGGCAAAACAGAGCACTTAGACTAGTTGATGAGTAGCTCTCATTTGCTCGACCAGTCATGAAGGGCATTCAAGGCTTGTTGGACATCTCCTTCAGGCTCTGGAAATGTTGCTTCTGTCCAGAATTTCAAGTCATCCACAATAGGTAGTCAAGATTAAGGGCATTAACTAAAATGCCAACTGAAAAGCTATTTGTCCACATCTGTGACATGAAAACAAACTTTTAAATTACCAACACCATTTGCTAACAAATGCTAACACTGCTTGGCACACAGCTTACCTCTGTTATATTTAAACAAGCAAAGCGCTGAGAAATGCTGCTGTAAAATTCGGCCAGATTAAGGTCTCTCAGTAGAGAACATGTTTACAAGATGTCTACAAATTGAGACAGATCACTTGTCTGGAGCACGTACAATATGATGTAAAATGTTGTTTTTGGGAGAGACCCATAGTAACATACATTTGTGTGTGTGTGTGTGTGTGTGTGTGTGTGTGTGTGTGACCTGAATGTTGTGTTTCTGTAGACGGAGCTTCAGGTCCTTCACCATCATCAAGCCAAAGCGACCAATGAGGAAGCCCAGACACAGGAAATTTTGCCACCTGTATAACTGAACACAAAATGAGGTCCCAGCTGTAGCTCTCCGAGTGCACACCATGACACTGCCCCAGATGTTCACTAGAGGGCACATGGCTGGTGAAATTAATGATGGAACTAGTGATGCAGCTAAAGGTAACGATTCCTTTACAGTTACAGGAAAATAAAACAAGCATCCGTTAGGTGTAACTATTACATGTAAAAATGGTGGAGATGACTAGCAGAGCTACATTACTGCTTTTCTGTCTAATGTAAAACTTAATCTTGATTAAATTACATTTCTTTTAAGCTACAGTTTCTAACAGTACTTTGTCATAATTTTCAAATAAACAAATCCATGTTCTGCTCTCACGGAAAGTGTATTTAATCAGTATATTCAGTACATTTTTAATCTATATTCAGTAAATTTTAATCAGTATATATTTTATCGGTATATTGCTGTATGTTTAGTCAGTGTATTTTTTAGACAGTGTATATTTTTAATCAGTATATTGCAGTATATTTTAATCAGTGTATTCAGTATATTTTTAATCAGTATATTTAGTATATTGCAGTATATTTCTAATCTGTATATTCAGTATACTGCAGTACATTTCTAGTCTGTATATTCAGTATATTGCAGTACTGTCACGGTGTCCGTCCTGGCCACCTTCCCCGTCTCGTGTCTGTGTGGGTGTGTCTGTGTGGAGGTGTGTTCCGTTGTCGTGTTGTATGAATGAGCGTATGTGTATGTCCGAGGGTGGTGGGCGTGGTGCGTGAATGAGCTTGTTGTGTTTGTAATACATCGCACCTCTGTCTTGTCGGGGTGAGTGTATAAAAGCGTGTGTGTGTCACAATGTGTTGTTGGTCTTTGGTGTTGACTTGGTGTTGGTGTCGTCCTCCAAGTACGTTTGTCAAAACCGAAAATAAAGCGGTTCAACGTTTATCGCTCTCGTGAGTCCTGTCGGATTTTTGCAACCCTCCGGGGCTCTCACGTCACAAGTACATTTCTAATGTATATATTCAGTATACCGCAGTACATTTCTAATGTGTATATTCAGTATACTGCAGTATATTTCTAATCTAAACTTCAGCAAAGGGCTGATGGCAAAACATTCTAGAACTGTGAGGAATGTTCACCCTGGTGGAGGAGTGTGTCTAGAGTGGAGGAGTGTGTCTGGGGTGGAGGAGTGTGTCTAGAGTGGAGGGGTGGGCAGTACAGGACAGTGCCCTTCTCCGCTGTACACTCCTGTTGGGGGAGGAGCGTGTTTATATGAACATTCACCCATCTACTGAGCTGTTCATTACTCAGCAAAGAGAAACACAGTGTTCTCTGGCAGTTAATGAATGGAAAGTCATCACATTATGTTCTTTTTAATGCAGTATTTTTTTGGATTAGGATACAGAAACTCTTTGTTGTTTCTGAAGTGCCCTGTATGAGGCAGTGTACTTACCCACATGTAGCAGAAGTTACGGCCCTCGTACTCATCACATAATGTACTCCAGCAGCTTTTCAGATACCACACTTTTACAGATGACCTGATAAAGCCATGCACACATAATAAACAACATCCACATCACAATCCCTTACAATCACCAGGAACCATGATGACAAACAGGCAGACTGGTGATGCTGTGTGTGTGTGTACCATGTGAGTGTGTAGAGGAGTCCCAGGGCTCCACCCAGACCTCTGTGTGGTGTTGACAGACAGGCGAAAAAAGGAAGATGGGCCACGCCCACCTCCAGTGCAGCTACAACATATGCAGCAGCTAAAGGAAAAAACACATACACACAAATGCACACACACACACACACACACACACACAAAATCAAGGAGAGTATGTTTTGGCATAGTGTGTACTGTACTGTAGTAACCATCAAACTACACCAGTAATCGTGTGTACTGTACTGTAGTAACAGTAATAGTGTAGCTTAGCATTTTGTACTTATAATCCACGAAGGAACTTCGAAAGGAATGATGTGGCCGGAAAAAAGATCGATCATGGTCTCTGCCGAAGCTCCAAAGGCAAAAGCATACGACCATCGGTTCCTCAGTAAGCTGGTGAAGTCCAGGGGCCTATCAGCACACAGAACAGAACTCCAATCAGCACACAGAACAGAACTCCAATCAGCACACAGGACAGAACTCCAATCAGCACACAGAACAGAACACCAATCAGCACACAGGACAGAACACCAATCAGCACACAGGACAGAACTCCAATCAGCACACAGGACAAAACTCCAATCAGCACACAGGACAGAACTCCAATCAGCACACAGGACAGAACTCCAATCAGCACACAGGACAGAACTCCAATCAGCACACAGGACAAAACTCCAATCAGCACACAGGACAGAACACCAATCAGCACACAGGACAGAACTCCAATCAGCACACATATCAACACGCAATACAGTACAGCACACAGAACAGACAGAATAAATATGGAACAGCACACAGATCAGCACACCAATCTGCACAAAACGGATACAGATCAACACAGAAACACAGAACACAGAAAAGCATACAAAACAGCTGTCAGATCCAGCAGTACCTCATCCGACCTGCAGAGGTCTCACTCCCAGGAGTTCTAGGTTCCTGGAAATTTCCATTCTCACCTGTTCCTCATTCTGTCATTAGTACTCCTATAATAGGATCCCCAAACTCTCCACACGTTGTGAAGTATTGCCAACTCTGTTGCGTACCGAGCAGTTTATCTGTTGTGGTTATTCTGGTTTTTGATCTGTCTACTCACTTGTTCCTGGTTTTTGTCTTTTTGCCCTGTCCATTTGTACCTCTGCCTGTTCCTGCTGCCTTTGTTGGTTTTTTGGACTCTTTGCCTGGTTTTTTAGATTCTGTTTTTGCCCCTTTTGTACCTTTACTTATTCTCTAACCTGGTTCCTGATCCTGTTTCGGTATATGATTCTGTTTTTTCCTGCTCCAATAAATACGTCGTTTATCCTGCGAATGGATCCTTCTCTGTCTAACGCCCCGGAATCGTTACATCAGCACACTGATCAGCACAGTACAGCAAGCAGAACAGCTCACAAAACAGCTCAAAGAATATGCTGCTCTCAGGCTGGTCAATCTGATGGGTGCAATTAATAACTTTGTAAGTCACTTGTCACTACATGTCTGGTGATCATGACATAATATTTATTACTATCTTATGGTTTAATATCATGATACATTTTATTAGAAAATGATGTTCTTGTCCATGATTTTTACAATTTCTTACTCACACCACGACACCAAAACGGCCACGGAAGAACGGGACGCGCTCCTCAAACGTGTGAATCCTCCTCCTGCGCTCCATAAATGACAACACCAGTATGATACACACCTGCAACACACACACACACACACACACACGCACAGACATGTACAAACACACACACGTGCACACACATGCACAGACACAGACATGCACAGACACAGACGTGCACAAACACACACACACACAGACACAGACATGTACAAACACACACACACACACACACACACACACAGACACGCACACACATGCACAGACATGCACAAACACACACACACACGCACAGACACAGACATGTACAAACACACACACACACACATACAGACACGCACACACACGCACAGACACAGACATGCACAAACACACACACACACACACACACACACAAATATTAGGATTTAGACAGACAGGTTGAAGGTAGGTGTGTTTCAAAGCAGAAAGTTTCTCCTTGTTGCCGGTGATGTTACACCACCAGTAGAACAGTCAGAGAAGCTTTAGTGAAAACTACCATGTGCAGAGAACATACATCGCAACACACAACACGCCAGAGCAGCAAACAAAAGAGTCACTCACAGAAGGTACCAGACAGCCATGGAGAAAATGCACAGGGAATGTGCTACATCCTCCTCTGTCTCCATCTCTACAGCTCAAAACACAAGAGGGGCAGAGTTACAGAAATTAAATGCACAAGACACACAGAGAGAGGGAGGGATGTGGAAAGAGATGAGAGAGAGAGATGGGGAAAAAATGAATCTATTAAAGACTTTTTTCCCCATTCGAAACTGTAAACAAGCATTTTCAGTAATCTGAATATTAATAACAAATACCAAAGAAGAATTACATTTTATAAATGTCCTTTTATGTGTTAAAGGCCACTACAGCTGTCAAATGTCATGTCAAATGTAGTAATGCAGGCCATCAAATGTATTGTGTAATAAAAATCGTCAGTGCTTTGTTAGTTCCTATAGATCCAGTCCACAGAATTACTGACACCCTTGAGAAATCACTAGACACTGCACTTAAACATAGAAGAACAACCTTCTTACATTTACTCTTGTGTAATTAATGTATATGAAATAAACATATATGTAAATAAACATATATGTAAATGTGTTCTCAGGTTTTTTGCATGTTTTTATTACCTTTATTTATTGTTCATGGATACATGAAACCTTTCCTATGTAAAATACTTTGGGAATACTTTCAGAAAATGTGCTTTATAAATAATAATAATAATAATAATAATAATAATAATAACAATAATAATAACTGAACACATGTAGGTGTGGTCCACCTCTAGGTTTCAAGAAAAACAACTGAATTGCTGTATGAAGAAACACCGGAAGGGAGTAAGACAGGGTGGGAATAAGACAGGAAGGGAGTAAGACAGGAAGGGAGTAAGACAGGGTGGGAGTAAGACAGGGTGGGAGTAAGACAGGAAGGGAGTAAGACATGGTGGGAGTAAGACAGGGTGGGAGTAAGACAGGGTGGGAGCCTGCTCTAATGTGACTCATTCAGACAGGCACTGTGAGTCTCAGAGCATGCGTACATCTCTGTATATCTGTATGTATATTGTACCATCCTCCATCTTTGGGCTGTGGTTCAAAGGGTGTGTAAACGGGTCATTTACTTTTACTCTCCTTGTATTTCTCTCAATCTGATTTTAAACGTATAGTGACAGAAGTCATTTGGTTCAGGAAGCACATATTAAAACATTTGTACTCAAAAAATACATGTAAAAAAATATGGTATTATATAATACCACAGTTTGAAGACTCATAGTAAAGTTTACAGAAGTCCTCATTTAGGGTGTACTAATTAATGAGATTTAGAAGACGTGTGAATGATTGTGAGACACTTTAAACAATTGGACTCATCATTACTAGAGCACAAAGGAGTGCAGAAGCTGCTACTCACATGTCGTTTCCTGTCAGGGAGGGCTGAGACGGGTCCTGCAGAAAGAAAAGATCATTAGAGCACCTGCTCTGATAACATTCCACAAACCACACGGTTGCTCTGGTCACATTCTGCCAATCATGCGGTTGCTGGACACATTCCACCAATCGCATGGATGCTGTAATAACATTCCACCAATAACATGGATAGGGTAATAACATTCCACCAATCACATGGATGCTGTAATAACATTCCACCAATCACATGGATGCTGTAATAACATTCCACCAACCACATGGATGTAGTAATAACATTCCACCAACCACATGGATGCAGTAATAACATTCCACCAATCACATGGATGCTGTAATAACATTCCACCAACCACATGGATGCAGTAATAACATTCCACCAATCACATGGATGCTCTAATAACGTTCCACCAGTCATACAAATGCTCCAAACGTTCCACCAATCACAGAGATGTTCTAACCACCTTCCACCAATTACATGGTTTCTCTAATCATGTTCCACCCATCACATTCTCTAATCACTAAGCCTGTTAGGTTTAAGGTGCTCACTGACAGCTTACCTTGTACCTTCTGTGGCAGTGAGCAGTAAAAGAGGATCAGGGCTCACTACATATGAACTTTAACTAAGGTTTCAAGAATTCCAGTGCAAAATCAGTTTTATTACAGTATTCTGTACATGGAATGCTGTAACCAAGTTGCTAGAAAAGAATTCAGGAACATATTTGCCGAGTATGGGCTGGAAGTTACAAGGTGTAAGTGTGATAATCCCCCAAAGGTGGTGAAGAATGACTAAATTAAGATCCTGTTCGACTTCCAGATACGGACTGAATGGTAATGGAAAATGGATGAGCGATGTGCAAACTGAGGCAAAGTTAACGGCTCTCATGTTATCATGTCAAAGATAAAGATAAATAATCTTTATTGTCTGTCTCAGATTGAGACAGAAATTTGTCTTTGACATGGCTTAAAACATCACAATACAATACACACACAATCACACTTACAATAAAAATCCAATATATAAAAATATATAAAACCGTTATAAACTCAAAGGACCAGAGATCAACTGCTTTTAAAATATCAACTGAAATTAAAATATTTGCTCGTGTATGTGGTTTCATGAACGCGCCACAACAAAAACACGCCAACTTTCTACGCAGACCTCCGTAAAACCGCAACTGTTTGGGTAGATGATCTCACGACTGATGAATTCAAATGGCCACGCATTTAAAAAAGCCCCATCTGGCGTTTTGTGCATTATAGCTAAGATTTTGTGCATTAAAGCTAATGATGCTTGGTAGTAACGGTAACGCATCAAACGTGAGCACTTAACTTCCCCAAACAACGTGTGACTGGTCTAACTAAACACTTACGAGAACATTACCGACTACGATACCCTTTTCTACTTAAATGTATATTTTAAGCAAAACTTATCCTCTATTAACGAATGGAAAACAGCTTACAGTATGGTCTGTGTTGATCATGTTCTTTGGAAAAAATCACGCAACAAAGGAAAGTAACGAAAGTGAACGCCCAGTAAAATCCAGATTCGTTCAGATTCGTATACTCTTACCGATGCCTGAACGTGGGCTTCGGTAACTATGGGGGCGTGTTAACTGAGGGGTGTTTCATGAACCTCACGGGTAGGCCGATTTGTAAAAATACAATGAAATATGAGGATCTGTAGATTCCAGTTAAGTCTTGGCATCCACGTTCTATTAAACTATGCGTTTTAATAGCAGAATCGATTAGCACCACGTATCAGGGCTCGTAACGCAGTTGATCAGGCATCTCGCACGGTGCTAGCCGTGATTATTGTAGACTACCACCCTGAACTTGTCTAGCGAATACTTACATATTAAATGAACAAAAGACAGCGATTAGTCTTAACCTGTTAATCTGTAAACTACCGCAAATAGTTGTATAGAAACACGAGCCCCGCAGGCACGAGCCCTGCAGGCGGTATGTACGTTCGTGTTAGATATGCCATTACAGCGGTACAAGTCAGTTACAGCAGTTTAGTGTGACATTTATAAACGTTACCAACTTTTTACATTGCTAAATGTGTTTTATAAAAAAATGTTTAGTCCGCATAACGCTTATCAATTTCCAATCCCAGGATTTTTAGGATTTTTCAGAAAGGTGGGACACGGCGCCATATTGCTATTTTCAAATATTCCTGCACTTGTGAAACTATGAAACAGAAGATATGAGACTTGTTTATATGTTTTCATTTGCGTGCAGGGATGACAGACTTTACAACTAACGTGGTGAGGTCTTGATACTTAGAATCAGTGCTGTACTACGACGTTGTTATGGCGGGTGTCAGGATTCACACACACAGCTATGATTTATCGTATAAAAAAGCCCATCTAGTCAGATCCACACTTGTATGTTCATATATCTCACGTGTACCAGCTGGAGAGCACATATTTTCCCGTATACTAACCGCAAGCATTAAGACATAACGTATGCATAGAAACAAATAAACTACTGATTTCGAAAAAATATTTATAAGATTCACGACAGTACTGCAGGGATTTTACGTTACGTTTGTTTATTATCACGAGAGCGTGAAGTTACATACACAGTGAGGGCTCATTGAGAAAGACTGGTAACCACACAGTGACATGAACACGCTTAAATACACACTCTTAACAAGACACAGGTGCGACGAGTAACGATAACGAAGACCGACAAACGTCACGTTCCACAACATGAACACGCTCACAACAACAGTTACACACGAACACACCTCCACACGGACACGCCCACATAGACTCGGGACAAGGGCAGAGGCGGAGGCGGCCACCGTGACACTTATTTTTTCGTATTGTTTGCCTTCATTTTTCATTTTCCTTATTCTGACTGAAATGTTATGGCATAAACACATTGTCTCCTTTTATTATTGTTGTTGTTTTAAAAAAATAAAATAAAACAAAATAATAATAGTCCACCCTAAAAAGCAAGTTAACAAGTTAAAATATATAGCTATAGTTAAATTAATAGTTAAATATAGTTAACTACAATTTAATATAGTTACAAAATATATAACTACATTTAACTACAGTTAAATATCATTCAACGAGCTTCAAACTTGCATTTTCCCAAAATTAATTTTACAATGATAATCGCTACACGGAACCAGCGCGCGCACGCACACGCGCTCTCTCTCTCTTTCTCTGTCTCTCTCTGTCTCTCTCTCTCTCTCTCTCTCTCTCTCTCTCTCTCTCTCTCTTATCGCATCCTGTTTATCCTGAGAAGGATAGCGTTTAGCCTACCCTCTAACAGACGGAAGTAGTAGGTCTATATAGAACTGCTTTATATTTACGAAACTCCATTAACTGTTTTATATGTAGGTCATTTTTACCGAATATTGACCTCACTGACCATACATATTTGTATCAGAATTTGTTACTGTAGTAACCTAATTAAATATTTATGAAGATTTCTCACTGACAACCAGTTAGAAAATAAGCTTTCATATATAGAGTAACGTTTCACGATGCCTGGCACGAGAGGGCATTGTTCACCAAGTTACAATTACGATGACGCGCGAGCAGTTTTCGTTGAACGGATGTAAGCGCCTTCCTTTTCAACTTTGTCGTCGAAGTCAGAAATGTCAGAAACTCTGTATTAAAACTGATACAGAACTCCCGATTTAATATAATGACTTGGACATCGAAGCTATGGATGTATTAAAATTTGTTGTATGGCTCTACAAGCGGTGATAACGCATGTTAACTTTTAAACATTTAATTATTTATTTTGGTTAACTGATGCTAAAACTCCAAGAGTGTCACACCGAAGCTTCCTCTGCCAGTCACACTAGAACCGCTTTAACGGCGCGCGCCAAGTCACACGAGCTGATTGATCTCATTCCACAGGTTTCGATGATAGACACACGACAATGTGTGTGACTATGACGCCCACAGCGCGTGTCAAACAAGGAACCTCTCCTTCCGACACTGTAACTCAAGCCTGCGTAATGCACAAACTGCGTAAAACCGAAGAGGTGTCCACGGAATTTGATGAAGAATTGCGGAATGGATTAATTAAGAGAAAGAATGCAGCCCATTCACGAAAAGAGTTTTTTACATTGATAAGAAAAAAAAAGACTAACTTTTTTCTCTCCCGGGACATTTTTACGACAAATAAGTTTTTTGGAATCCGAAAGTAATGGGGGAGTCTCATAGATTTGGTTGTCTCAGTAAAACCTGTAGTTTCATAGTGTTCGTAGGCGCTGTCCATATCGCAGTAATGTTCTTCTATTACTTGACGAACTCCGTTGATCACATCCAGCGAGGGCGTTCGACTTCTTCACCGCGCGTGACGGATTTCCAGCTCGTGTCGCCCGCACCGACAACAGCAGCGCTCGCCGTCACGCCGACAGCAAAAGTGATGGAAGAAGCGAAGTCTACTGAAGTGGAAAATAAAACGCTGGATAAATGTCCTGAGACGTCTCCAGTTTTAGGTACATGTCAAACAACTAATCCAGAGTTACAAACCAGGTCGTATATTACGAAGCGGGTCAGTCGATATGGTCCGTTAGTGTCATTCAAGTGGCATTACTATAACTTAAACAATGTAACCGTACTATTGTGGACACGTGATACAGATTATGGGGAATTCCAAAGTCAAACGATGTTCTTTGGTTTAAAAAAAAAAGAATAAATAATTAGACATCTAGAACTTTGTTGACCTTTTAGTAAGTCCTGCTTGTAAAGAGCAGATGTACTGTGCAGATACACCTGGAGCACCTGTAGCCATCAGAGCTGTAACTGTATGAGGTGTAGCCTTCGAGTGGGGGGTGGGGAGAAAAGAGAGAGGTAGAGAGAGTGTGAGAGACAGAGAAAGGGAGGAAAGATAGCAAGGACGTGGGAGATAGACAGAAAGAGAGAGAGAGACAAATACCATGTTCAATGTTCAAGGCAGCAAAGCACTGATGATGGAGGACTTCATGTTATGTGAATGTTGGAAGAACGTGTGTAAAAACAGGGAATTCAGCGTTAAGGCACCACCACAGCACGTTTGTGTTTGTTCCCCCTTGAACGTTCCTGGGGGAGGAAGCTGTGGCTCACCACACAATTCTGGGGAAGGTGTCTGTCTGTGAATAGTGACTATGCCTCACTGAGACACAGCGGCCTGCAGGAACAAGAATCATGGGTACTGTATCTGTTCACTTGCAGAAACTCATGACTGAGGAAAACATACAAACATATTGCTACAGTAACTACAGAGAGTCAGATATACTGGTACAATGACTACAGAGAGTCAGGTATACTGGTACAGTAACTACAGAGAGTCAGATATACTGGTACAATGACTACAGAGAGTCAGGTATACTGGTACAGTAACTACAGAGAGTCAGATATACTGGTACAATGACTACAGAGAGTCAGATATACTGGTATAGTAACTACAGAGAGTCAGATATACTGGTATAGTAACAGTTGAGCAGTGTAAGACTGAACCTATGGAACAAGTACTACAGTTTAGCATAAGATAGCAAAACAAGAACTGAAACTAGCTGTACCGTAGTGCTGGTGGAACCAGTGTGTGTGTGTGTGTGTGTGTGTGTGTGTGTGTGTGTGTGTGTGTGTGTGCATATACCAGCCAGCCATGTTTTACTACTAAGCTGCTGGTCAGGTTTCTGTTATGGTTGC
>JAOYMR010020007.1:0-22375 GCA_025802075.1 Tenebrosternarchus preto | reverse complement strand
CATCTCCTGAAGGACAGCAGGGTTCTGAACCATCTCCTGAAGGACAGCAGGGTTCTGAACCATCTCCTGAAGGACAGCAGGGTTCTGAACCATCTCCTGAAGGACAGTAGAGCCAGGTCCAGTGGTCCATGAAGCTAGAGATGAAAGCGTGAACAAAGACAGCAGCAGCAGATGACTGGATTTTAGCAATATTACATAGGGGACACAAAAGTTTTAAAAATAGACAAATGAGATAGCTGTTGAGGGTTGTGCCCAGATGTTGCCCCGGCGAAAGGGCACTGAGCTCCGTCATGAATGGATAGAGTGAGAGAACCACTTTTAGTCACTCCCTTTTAGTCAAAGAGAATAACCAATTGCTCTTGGAATTTGGTGTGTGAATCAGAACAATGGAAGTTAAGGATATTCGAGTTGTCAAAGAAGGAACCTCATCTGTGGACTGTTGGCCAGGGTTTCAGCACTGACCGTGGTTTCGGAGCTCTGTGGTGTTGGTGATGATTTTCTGTGTAATTCTTTTGATGCTGCATGTTTCCGCCATAAGGACATGTGTCTCTCTTCCTCTGTCTGGCGAGAGGGCCCGTCCCTCAGCAGTGGGGGCGGCGTTTCTCAGCCTCTTTCGCTCTCTTTCTGTCTCTTCCTCTGTTTTCCTTCACGCACTTTACCCATGTTCTCGGGGAAAGTACACTACGGCTCTCCTCCTGGACACCTGCTAAACAAAACCACAGAGCTCACGGCCTTTGCTCCTGTCTGCTTACCCTCGCGTACGCAAAACCCAACTGCACAGGAAGCAAAACTCAAGCTGAGGTTTCTTAACAGCCAGAACCCAAGGCTAGGGACAGACCTCTACTCTCACTTACTCTCTCTTCCTATCTCCTTCTCTCTCTCTCTCTCTCGCTCTCTCTCTCTCTCTCTCCTTTCATTTTTGGCCTGCCTCTCCTAAACCCTCCAGCGTCTACTTTGCGTCTCGCTGTCGTCACATTTAGTCTCGCCTCGACTTGCCTCGTTCTTGCCTTCCCTACAGCGGAGCGTCAGTGCCTCTCCTACCTCGCCATGGAAGGGCAGTCATGCAGTAAACATGATGGATGCAGAAGCCATGTGGCTCAGCTGAGAAGGCTGGTGTGGGTGCTGTTGGTGTGGGCTTCTCTCATCACCTCAGTCCTGGTGATCTTCATGTCTCTCCACTTCATCTACCCTAGAGCTTCCAACAGAACGGTATGGTTTACTTCTGCTCCTCTACAGCACAGCAGTGGGTGAATTATCCTAAAAGCAATTCAGCACAAGCTTTAGGCTTGTTTTCTTTTTATTTGAACAGGTGTTCAGGGTTTAATGACCGTCGCTCACTGTTCTCCACGGAGTTATTCAAATTCCACAGTGAAACAGGTCTACTTAAACTGATGTGTGCAGGAGTTTCAGAAATAAGATTGGTGTCTAGTGAGTTGTGAAACATTTATTCTAGTTTGATATGCCTTTTCCAGAGTTACTGTCAATAGGTGCTCGTCAGGGATAAAGATTGGCCAACCATGCTGACAGACAGGTGCGGTCATGGTTAAAGATGGACAGGTGCACCTCTATTAGGACTTATTCTAGGTTGTACATGCCAACCTGTGTAAATGAGAGATACAGCACCGCTGGCTCTGCAGACACAAGGTTATATGAAAAGTTCCCAAATGTGTTTTTATAAAGGACATGATATATAGATGGTCATGCTGTATCTGGAGTTAGGACAGCACGTTCACGGATCACTCACAGTATATCTGGAAAGGTGAACAGGACTGTTTTTGTGGTTTTAGTGTTTGGTTTCACTTGGTTTCATACAGAGGCTTCTTTGTGCCAGAATCCAGAGTCCAGGATGTCTGTACATGTCCCACCTGCTGTGAAACTCTAAGCCTGGTGTTACAGAGCATTGTCATGAGTATCGTTTTCTGCACTCAATTATGATTCATACTGGTACAGTGTTTGTGTATGAAGAATGATGATTTGATGCATTTAAAGTGTTGGAAAGATTTTTTGACCTGCTGCCATCTACAGTGGTTTACTTCAGTAGTAACACCCATACAGCTTCATTCTTCTGATGTTTGAAAATGAAACAAGGGAACCTCTGAAACCATGGTTTGTCAAGAGAATTGACATTTTTCACACGGACTATGAGATTTCTGTAGTTGAACTTGACACCGGTGCACCGGATGACACGTTTCCTCCATCCAGGTCACTTCACAATTGAACGTTTAACGTCACATTACATAGACAGCAGATTCAATATCCAGCAGATCAGTGGCAGCCAGATGTCCAGTGGCAGCCAGATGCCCTCTCTTTAGCTGCTTTCTATTGGCTCATATGGTAACAGCACATCAGGATCCAAACAAGAGTGCCACCATCCCAGGTCTCTGCTTGTAGGGTTTATCGTGGCTGGGGCCATCCAGGCAAACGTAGTTGATTATCGTCTATCCCTGGTTTTCTGCCTTCAGTAGCAGCTGAAAGATGTAGAACATCAAAACTTGTCTCTGGTGAGAGGGGCATCATGTGTGGGATGTATACGATAGTCATTTTCAGGTTGCAGATCACACAACCACCAAGAAGAGAGTCAAGAATATTCTGCTATGAGTCACAGCTTCTATTTGATCTTCTGTTGGTGATGGGCAAAGACAGTGAGAGTTGGTGTGCTTTATTCCATGGACAATTCTCATGTGTATTATGTATTGTAATTTCTGTTGGACAGAGTACATGCTTTAGTCCAATTCTCATTGGATAGAGCGCGTGCTTTTCTCAATTCTCATTGGATAGAATGTGTGCTTTGCTGTAATTCTCTTGACAGTAACATTTACTGGCATTACTCATTGTAAGGCACAGTGATGTTAATCTTGGAACCACACCATAGTAACAACAACAGTGAGATCATCTGTATAGATACATTAGCCAAGAGAAAACTACCATAGTTTGAATGATCAAAATGACATCAAACAAACCAGCTCCGTCTTCACCAAAAAAGTAGGCAGATGTACAGTAAAGAGCAATAGTGTATGACATCGATTCGACCAGTGCATATGATTAAGGGAAAATAAAAAATATAAATGCATTTGCATAAACTTTATTGTTTTGTTTTTTTTAGTAAATGCTGTCTAAAATGTTTAGGGCGTAAACATCACTGTGGCTTTATACCATTAAAGTCCGTTGGTTACCTCATTGTGTCCACAGGAGACGGGAGACACCAGGGTCCAAGCCATCTCCACAACTCCATTCCTAACCAAGAGCTCCATACTGACCCTGTACGACTACTACCAGGGTAAGGCTGAACTTTGACCCCTTCTCTCCCAGCACTCTTGCCACATGTGTGTTCATCATGAAGGCACGTCTTTTGGCTTTAGGTGAGCACTAGTACTACTGGCCCTAACCCTAACCCTAACCACCCTAACCCTAAGCCTAAGCCCTAACCATAACCTAACCCCTGCGCACCCTAACCCTAACCCCTGTGTATCCTAACCCTAACCCCTGTGTATCCTAACCCTAACCCCTCTATCTTTTTCTTCAAGAACCGCATGGCAAGACGGCTGAACTGAAGTGGATAAGAACGTTTCCCTCTGAAGATACACAGCACATCACAGTGGAACATGATGGGAATTACTTCCTTTACCTCCAGGTGACCCTGGACGGCACCAATAAAGGGGTGAACTATTCGATTGAGGTGGAGAAGATACTCGACGGCAACAACCGTGAAAAAATCTTGGAAGGTCATATCAATAAATCACAGAACTCCACTGGCTTTATGGGTAAGGGCCTGCTCTTATCGGCAGGAACAAACGTGAGAGTCACCTGCAAGCCTCCGTCTAATTTCTCCAGCAAGGACACATACCTGGGCATGATCAAGATGTAATGACACCTTCCTCGCCCGCTGCTTTCCAGGATGCGTTGGAGGAAGAGTGAGGGGCAGGGCTTGGGAACAGACTGCTTTCCTGTTGGGGAAACCTCAGCTCAGCTTTCTGCCCAGCGTCCGATCTGTGCAGAGGCAGGTCTGTGAGTCGTCCACTCCTGGAAAGCCTGGGTCACGGCAGATGTTTTGTTTGTTAATCACCCTCTTGCCTCCTGAGTCAGTAAAGGGCAGAACGATCCCAACGAGAACACGATATTTGTACCCAATAACTGAAAAAATTCCTTTAACACCATTGAGCAGCTATCGTAACCATGGAGAAATTCTAGTGTGCAGCGATTTGTGCTAGCATACACGTGTGCTATCACGCACGTGTGCTAACATGCACGTGTGCTAACAGTGGCCGGCGAAAGACATTCCTCTTTAAAGTACAGCTGGAGCAGGAGGTCTCCCGTTTCTGTGGCTCTGTCTTTCATCTCTCCTCCCCTTCCACCCCCATAGAGGAGACTGAAGCTAGGCTTGCTAGTGCACGTTGTTTTATTGCGGGTACTTGCCTCCAGTGCTGATCTGGGAGTAATTGTGTGAGAACTATAATACTGAAGCGACCACCTTATTTCATGTTTATTTCATGTTTCACAGCAATGAATGAAGAGTTATTTTGCTCATAGGACTGAGTGTAGTAGTGTTGAAATTCCCTTGGGTTTCCCTAAATTTATCAAGGAGCTCTAATCCAAAACCAAAATGCTGTTCAGAAATTCTTTCAGAATTAGGAAAACACATCACAGTGTTACACATTTCAGAGTGTTACACATTTCAGAGTGTTACACATTTCCTACATTTGTTGTACTGATTGTATTAATAGCATATAATGCTAATGTTGCCTTCACTCTCACAATGGTCTATAAATAAAACAATATTACATAAGGTAAAAAGACCATATTTTCAGGTAGGCAATGAAGGACAATGACTGCTCTAATTCATGTACATATATGTTTTCTTTTACTTTATCTTAACTTATTTCTCTGATTTATTTATAAAAAATATTAGACTTGTAAACAACACAAGAGTTGATATGAATGTACTGCTAACGCACTGACCAAAGTTACTCATTTTTGCATTGCACATCATATATGTACGGTGGAACTGAAATTCAAACTCCACAACGAGCTACTGAAGGGGACGGGGGGGGTTCACAGGGTTGTCTACAATCAGTGATACCACCCTGTATTTAATCTTTGTACATCTTCACAACTTCAAATGTTCCTATGATTCAGCTTCTCTTGGAAATTCTGAAGGAATAAATGACTTTTATATATATTAAAAAAATGATTGTATCACATTGTCAAAATTGCACATAGCTAATAAAAAAAAGTTTCCATTTTCTCTCTGTGGTTGCTTGTGTTTTAAATGTACTCCTCTGTTTAGAGAATATCTGTTTCTGTAGGTTAAACATTTAAACGAATTTGTGAACAGATGTGTTGCCCCTGATGGTTTCATTTCTGTATTAATGAGTGTTGATTAAACAAATGTAGTAAAACAAAGGCACTTTGTTAACAGTGAAAAAAATGTGTTTCCACTCGGTTTAAGTGGGAGTGATATAAAACAGCTCTTATCTGAAAAAGTGATGAATAATCTTCACAGACCCACACAACAGAAAATTTGAGTCAACTGTGGGCTTCACACAACAGACAAAAGAGCAGACATTTGATATTAAGCTACTGTTTTAATCGAATAAATGCATGTGCAGTGAACTGCTCTATAGTCTCCTAATTGTTTGCAGCCTCCAGTAACAATGATTTGGTTGTGCACACTGCAGCTCAAATTCAAGCGACTGACATTTGAGTGCTGAATTCCTCTGCGGTTACTCGAACGAGAGACCCCTGTAATGGGGAGAAAGTGAAAGAATGTGTCAGAGTCTGAGATTTTTTGCCACATCACACCATCGATCAGCTGAGCAGCTGAAGGAATGACGAGGTCCATCCACAGATCCCCCCAGCAACGTCTCACACAGTCATGTCTTCAAAATGAATGGAGATACTCCCCAGGCTATGTGATATTATCTTCACAAATAAACATTTCATTTATTGTACATTTTTATATTTTGCAACAATTTTATTTAAATATCATGTTTTGTTGTTTTTAGTAGTTGAACAATACCCAGACCAGGAAAGTGAAGCCTCTGAAAAGATGCCTAAGATAGAAAAATTAATCTGAACAGAAAACATCCCCCACACACCAGTTAATGATTATTGGTCCAAGTTACCTTTCCTTTTGGGTTTCCTGTAAAAGGTCAACTCTGCACACAACACACACACACACACACACACACACACACACACACACACACACACACATAACCGTCTTGGCTGCAGTTGAAGAGCTAATTGACCTTTTCTCTTGTTTCGGAAGCTCGGTATTAACAAAATCCATAAAATATATTTTATAAATGTAAACAAAAAACGAGTCTTGTGTAACACGGTTAAGGGGAGCTTTCAGTAGAGCACAGAGTACATACAACCGGCTGAGCTCGAGCGGGGAGTAGAAGTGGGCTGAGAATTCTATTCCCATTCTACTAGTTCTATTAGAATCACTCGTTATGTTCTATTTAGTACAGCCTAAGTTGATTTCCACAGCGAATGAGAGAGAGAGAGCGAGAGAGAGAGCGAGAGAGAGAGAGAGAGAGAGAGAGAGAACGAGAACAAAACAGTGTGTGTGTTTGAGAACTTTCGAGTGTCGACCCAGTCCATACACATTGCCAAAGGGTAAGATTAACAGTGAAATGCCTGAATCGATTTTCCACCGCTTGATTAAACGTGTGCATTAAAGTCTCGTTTTCTCCTACGTTGTGTTGTGTGTACACTGCTTTCCCCGTATTGCTGTATTGTTTCACGTTTCATGTTTATCTGTTTCCTATGGGGGCGAAGCGTGACAAACAAAACAAATACATACATATATTACATACACAGAGCCATAAAGGGACGAATAAATTAATGAATGTGCAACAGACAATCAAATATGGGAAATAAAATAAAGCGGTGAATTAATAAATAAATGTTTCATCTATTTAACTGGTTTGGCCAAAGCTACGAAATGTGTCGTAAGACATACCAGCCTCCCAGTAGCCCTCTCCCCTGCTGCGAAGCGATTAGCTAACAGGACTAACACCTATTGTCTTGATAACGAGAGTAGTGCTTTCCGTCTTCGGCAGCAAAAGAGAGTTCCTCTCTGCTGTGGGACTCACAGTCAACAAAGCCAAAATTTGCAAGCGAGTGTAGATCTTCTTATGGAAAAAATGCAAGAAAATATAATGTACTTTACCTGCGTTTCACCTGCGTTTGTATGTCATCTTTTATGCCGAGTCAGAAGAACACGCCTATATCAATTTAAAGAGATGCAAACCTACAATGATTCATAGTCGTGAGATGTGCAAATAGCGTGCATATGCGTTAATGATACGGATATGCGATAATGTTTCAGAGGTATTAACCAGAAATGGCAGTGCTTAGCAGAAATGAAATATGCATACTTCTCAGTGAAGTAATTTACAGTGAAATAATTTACATAATAAAGGTTAGAAGGCCAATGGCCCTCTTCCTGTTGGCAAGGAGGAGGGGTGATGTGCTCAGGATCGAGAAAGTTTGCTCATTGTTGGACATTGTTTGGTCACGTTGACACCTTAAACTTGAAGTAAAGTAGGTTTATATTTGACGTGTTATCACGTGTTGACAAAAATGACGCAATTCCAGCTCTTCTGGTCTCGCGGTTTGGTCGTGCACCTGCTGAATTCCGAACTTGGCGCTAATCGTGCGCGTGGCCCTTTGGGCGATCCTGAAGGGAGACTTGTTGAGCAAGTACGCCTCTACAGGAATTAAATGATCCCTCTACGACTAAACACAGAGACTGCATAATGGCTCAAAGTTAATGGAAGGAGATTCCTGCTGTGGTGGCAAAACAAGAGACCGTATGTCTTAAGACGTGGAGAAACTTGCGCGTTCGGTTTGTCAAAGCCAAGAATCGTCTCTTTGTTGTTTCTGTCGGCTTATCATCCTTAAACAGAACCTTTTTACTCGGTATTGACAAGATGTAAAGTAGATGTAAAAGTTTACAAGATGTAAAGTAGACTGTTGGCAGCCACAATTTTCTGTATGGTGTTTGTCAGACTTTCGTTCAGTTTTGCTGATTTTCCAGGAGGTTGTCTTGTGGATACGGCACAGATGCGGCGCATGCGACATATGCATTTATAGTAGCGTTTTCATGCTAAAGTTTTGCGCGCGGTTAGCGCCAAATTATACTCGTCACTCTGCCACTGACGCAAATGTGCGTCACAGACTTGTAGTGTCTCTGTCAAATCAGCAGGGGGAGCTATCTACTCTGTGTGTGGGCCTTCGTGGGTCTAGCCACTTGTCGCAATATCTGAACGGACCTATTAACATTGTAGTTGCCCTACTTTAGATAAAACTAGTAGTACTCTGTCTGAAAAGCGTACAACTTTGAGGAAAAAAGGTTTCTGTTACAGCGGTTTATTTTTCTATTAAATTCTTTACATGTTCATAGTTTATTTATTCTAAGATTATTATTTTAATCTTTGTTTAAGGGGTTAGAGTTTCAAAGCCCTATTTTACCTGATAAGAGGGCAGGGGGAGAGTCCAGCAAAATAAAGTGTGAATTTGTCACTGCTGTCAGTTTCAGTGCTGTGTGAGTGTGATGAGGATTTGTACATATGTAGTTTGTGCTCTACCACCATTCACAATCAGAACCTAACCTGTGCTGGCTAGGGGGACAGATTGTTTTTAACCCAGGTGTGACACACACACACACACACACACACACACACACACACACACTTGACTTGTTTAGCTTGCATTAGCTCACTCACAGTCATGTCACTACAGTTTTAATGCTTGTGATTGTCTGCATTGTTATTACTCAAGGATTGTAACTGTATATGGGCAAACTACGATGACTCAGCGGTGACTGAAGCGAGAGCATTCTACACATGATTCATCTCTTCCTGTCTGTTTCTCCTTTTGTCTTCACTTCTTCCTTTTTCTGTCTGTCTCTCCATCAAATCTTCCTCATGCTCTGATGTGGTTGGAGTTCTCACTAACATTTCACACATCACAGTGAATTATAGTTGAAAGGTTTTGCTTTTTCCTACCTCCTTTAACTGGTGTGGGTGTGTGTGTGTGTGTATCCAGTGATATTCCAGATGAGATATTTAAAAATGTCGTGAAGTACACAAAGTTTCCAAGGAAACAGGATGTTTCAGAGGTCCAAACAAAGTGCAGCTGATGAAGGACCTCTGTCCAAAACGTACCGTTTCTTTGGAAATCTGGCGTGTTGTGACGGTGACCGACCTACCGCTTCCCTGGTCTTGCGTTCATGTGTTGTGAGGAGTAACGCTCGCCAATCAGCATTACTCCTGTTTCACCTGTGTCTCGTCAGGGTGTGTGTATTTAAGCGTGTGCGTGTGACCGGGTGATTGTCGGTCTTCCTCGGACTTTATGTGAAATGTGCGCACGAGACTTTGCGCTCGTGGTGGTTTGTAGTTTTTATTAAACGGAATAAAAACCGTTTAAAACACTACCGTGTTTTCGCCTTCTGCCCGTTCCTGTGGCGCATCCAAGACTCAACGTGACACGTGTACTGTATAATCTATATATCATGAACATTTATTCAATCATTCATTGATGGATTAATTAAATAATCAATTCATTCATTTTTCAGATATGTGCCGTTACAGCCCTCTGCCCAGTGATACATTTCAGCCAAAATGTCCCAGAAGGACATTTGAGCGAGATGGAGGTTCTGAGACATCTGAGTCAATGTAAGCTCTCAGGAACATGCTACTGTCCTGCCCCCCTCCCACCCCCCCAGCCACTTCCTCTCCTCGGCGGGGCTCGGCAGGGCCTGCAGCGTGGGCGAGATTACTGCAACTTCTTAGAACAAGACCCACAGATGAAAGGAAATCCAATGTAGACTGTTTATGCTGTAAACTGGAGAGGAAAGCTCATATTCACACAAGAAGTGCGTGAGAGAGAGAGAGAGAGAGAGAGAGAGAGAGAGAGAGAGATCAGCCTGATACAGACACCTCTGTACTGATTCACAGGCAGAGTTGTATCACACCATAGTAAGGTATGGAGGAAGATAAAATGAGGAAAAAGATGCGCGCACACACACACACACACACACACAAATACACACAAACACAGGTACAAAGGCATGTAATGCAGAGGAAATAAGAGAATGCAGAAAGCCACAAAATGGAAATACATTTGTTCATCGAGGCTGTCTGTCAGATCAGCAGTTAGTCCAATCGTACTCTTGCAACTTGTGTGCACTGGCTCTGATTGATAGTGTCTAAATGTGTTTGGGGGGGGGTTTGTCCTTAAGGTAAGAAGAGTTGTGTTTAAAATCAGAATAATTGAAATATTTATTATTGACAAGTCTTACAAAAATCAAATCAGAGTACAGAATTTCAAATAACATGTCAGTTATGATTACGGTCTGCACTGCAGAAAATGTTCTTATTTATGTAAATCTGAAAATTTGAAAATATGTTAGAAAATGGAAAACTGTATACATTCAGTTTAAAAAAATGTTTCTGTAATAAAGTTTTTCCAGCAATAAAGACCTTAATAACAGTGCAAGTAGAAATCAAAGCACACTGTACTAAAAATGTTTGATTTTTAAAATAATAAAAATATACAATAACCAATATATTTATATTTATCAAGTTTTAAAAAGGACCTAAAGGTCCTAATTGTTTATTCTACTCTAATGGAAAGAGAAGTTAAACAGAAAAGTTAATTTTTATTTATGTAGCCCTCGTAAATAATTTCAATAATAAATCAGGATTTAGTAAAAAGTTCTTAAAAACATGTCCACAAAACCGACCCTTGAGTCTCCAGACAGACATGGCCAAATCCCACTCCAAGGATCTACCAGGGCTGTTGAAAATGAGAACGTGCCAGGAGTAAAACAAAACAGGGTTAAAACAAAAAAAGGTTAAAATACTGAAGGCTCATTACTATCCGAGAGAGTGGAGGAGTTCCACGTGCAAACCAATTTCAAGCTAATTATCGTAATCACAACGTGTATTGCACCTTTAATATTAAAAATAATACGATTAAAATGAATGGCATTCTGCAGCAGGTGTGGTGCTTCTTCTGGCTACAGCATGAACATGCCGAAGAAGTTGTCCTCCGGATCTTGGAAAAGCAACGAAGTGGCGTTTTTCGCTTGAACGAAGACGCCGTCGCCCTTGATGAAATGGAAGACCCCACCAAGGTAGGCGTTTCCCATGGACCCTTTCTTCTGGTGCGTGCGGTAGCGCAGGAGCTTGAGGGGCCCGCCCTTGTAGCGCGACGTGTTCCTCATCACGCTGTAGTGAAACATGCCGTCGTTCAGGCTGAAGCAGATCTTGGAGTACACGTAGTAGTAACCCTCCTTCAGGACCAACAGCGCCCCCTTACTGTACTCCAGCTGATGCATGTCGGCCTCCGCGGTGTGCCAGAGAATAACGCCGTTCTTGTCAGGCTTCTCGTTGCCGGCTGAGAGGAGAGGAGAGTTCATTCATTCATTCGTTCATTCATTCATTCGTTCATTCCTTCATTCGTTCGTTCGTTCGTTCATTCGTTCATTTCCCAGAAGCTTAAGAACACATTGCCAGTATGTCACTGTAAACCCCCTGTGCTTTCTGTAAACTCTGTAAAGTCCACGCCTGTGCCGGAGTGCTAGGAGGAAGATCACTCTCACCTGTCAAATGAGCCAGAGGCTTGTCTGGTTTCAGAATTGTGGGTGTCCTAGTTTTTGAGCCGACCATATAACCGTGTTGCTGTGGTTCATCTGAAACATCTAAAAACATATAATGCTATTATCTATATCTATATATTCCTATATATACATATATTACAAAAAAATGACTGCAGGGTGCATTTTCTACCTTTCCTTGCCTCTTTTTGTGGCTCTTGATGATTCTGAAAAGGAGACAGAGTCAGGTGTTTAAGTCATGTCTGAGAGGCTCCTGCAGGCTCTATCGATATGCAAGAGCTACATCAAGCACCGCACCAAAGATTGCATGGGATGAGAGCGACAATCCCACCGAACTGAGAGCTCCATCTGCACCGTGCAACGCTGCGGTGTGAGCACATCCCTCCGGTAAAAGGCCATCATGCATAAAGGTTTCCGCAAGCAACAAGTGTGTAGGGGGGGGGGGGGGCGTGTTTACTGATCGTAATCTCTAAACATGCTGATTGCCGAGCCACATTCATGATGTAAATTTCTGCTAAATGGGTCAGCTAAACCAGAACACCCACAGTGCATATTTTGACTTTCAGGAGTTGTCGGTCAGGCAGCAATGCAGTGTCGGGTTCTACCTGACCTGACACAGTGCAAAGGGGAAGTTACAGCTCACGGGCAGGGTGGAGGTGGTGGAGGAGGGGGAGGTGTATGGCTTTGATAAAAAGTGATAAAAAAAACCTTTTCAAAGTGTATTTTTGTCCCGTGTGCCTTTACTTTGTCAGCTGAGAATCCAATTTACATCTAAACAAACATGAAAACAGTGCAAAGTGAAAAATGTTTAAAACCTCAGAGGCCAGAATATATACTTCCCCACAGATTTTTTGTCCAAGTTCACATGCAGTTATGGTAACTGCATGTTTCACTATAACGTAATTAAAATAATTTCACCACGCAAGCAAAACCACCATCTCCTGATGTTACTTTTATATCAGTCATGTGCGTAATAAAGAAACTACTTTGCAGTTCAAACCTGCACTTGGGCCTGGACGAAAAATGACAAGATGTGTGCTGCTCTGAGAAATTAAAAAGCCACAGAAAGTGAGATGTTATCTGACATGCCACGAAGCAACAAATTTAGAAAAACGTGTTGTGACAATCAACCCGAAAGAGTGGAGAAAATCCATTGAGAAGAAAAACCAGAGTACAAGTGACCAGTGTTACAGTGTCAATTTTTACAATAATAATAAACATGGTGTACACTGCACTTTTAAAAAACGAATCTTACAAAGAAACTATATTTAAAAATTACCATGTGACAATCACATTCAGTTGAGAAGAAATCCAATAAGTAAAATCGAAAGCTTTATAAATCGTTGAGCAAGACTGAGAGACTCACTGCGTTTTGCTGAGTTATGTAGAGTCGATAGATAAGGCAAGCTTCCACCGCCACTCCACACAGCGCCACGACGACGAGCAGGAAGACCACGGTTTGGGCCAGGCTCCTGTTGCGCCTGGCAGGCTGACGCCCAGGCCTGGGAGGCAGGGGGGGGATCCCCGCCCGGCTGTCCACCACGTAGACGGCAGGGTACTCGCCTCCACGGTCAGCCATACCAACGAAGTGTGCGAGCAGGTCTGAACTCCCTGATCAGAGGAGACCCTCTAAGATAACGCAGCTCTGAGCAATGGGCAGCGAGTGAGAACGCCCACTGCACACAGACACGGTGACAGTGCAACACGTAAGGCGTAAGGTGGGCGGAAAACTTTTCACATAGTGTATAATATCTGTATAATCTGTATGGCTGATAGTAGAGGCAAATGTAGGATTTCTGCAGAAAGGTCCTTTAGCAAAGGCCATTCTGGAGATGGAAAAAGTCAGACCAAGCAGGTACAAAGTAGTATAAAGTGTGTAAAGGAGAAAGAAGAAAAGTGAAAGAGAGAGTAAAGCACTCTCTCATTCTCACTGGCCTTCCGACTCTGAGAGAAGAAGACGAAAAAAAGGTGTGAACCAGAAAAAGCTCACGGGCTTTTACAGAAACACGCACACAACTGCACAAAACACACGTGCACACGGGCTTTTACAGAAACACACACACAACTGCACAAAACACACGTGCACACGGGCTTTTACAGAAACACATACACACAACTGCACAAAACACATGTGCACACAGGCTTTTACAGAAACACACACATACAATTGCACAAAACACACATGCATGTGCACAAATGCACACACACACACACACATGCAAGCATGCAGATATATTTTTGCATCAGTGTATCTCAGAATGATATGTGTGGCTATATTTAACCCTTGAATTATGTCAGAAAAAAATGACATCCGTAATGTTTGGGGTCTCATTGTATTCCCTTTTAAAGAGCTGAACAGTCATATCAAGACTTTAGTAGTCATGTGGTACATACCTGATATCTGATAACAGGTTGCTTGGCTCTCTATGGTCTGGTGTGCTTCACACTTACTGATCAAACTCCTTTTGATGGTGGCAGTGTTTTCATTATCTCATGGCAGTCAAAATCAGTCATAACAACAGTGTACATAAAAACATGGTTTAAGAGACCTTCCACGAGACCTTACACGAGACCTTCCACGAGACCTTCCATACCACGTCAGGATGACAGCACACTTTGCATGTAAGTCCTTGACCCTAAATGAAGATTAAACATCTTCAGGGTGGAAACGGGAAACACTAAACAGTGTTTTTACCTGTATAATAACAAACCGGTTTATCACTAAACTGTTGTACAAACCTAAAACTAATGTGAATGTAACTGAGCCTCAGTAAATCCAAATATAAATTTCCTCCCTCATGGGAACCATCATAATGTCAGAATTATACTATTTTCTTGCTTATCAGATATTTGGTCGAATGTCCTTAGATATATAATTGTAGTAGAATTAATATAAATACCCTAGTATATGTAACTGATATGTAATTTCTGTACGATCTGTGTAATTAGCAGAGCCTGTGTGTAACAAAAGTCAGGTCATCGACTTGTGTTGTGTTAACTATGTAGTTTAACTACAGACTCTATGTAGTTTAACTACAGACTCTTTCTTCCACGCTGAGGCTTCCGTACTTTTAGAAAGTCTCGAAAAAGAAAAAAAGCATTTAAAAAACGTATTGTGATCAGTATGTGTTGGACCACAGCATAAAAAGCAGCGGATAATGTTTACACGTTATATCCACGTCATGCCGTATGAGGTACCTGTACCAAAGACATGACAAGATGCTGAAACCTTTCCTTTTTGTTAATAAGGATCACAGATCATTTTCCATGAGTTAAATCGTTTTAGATCTACCTCGGCTCATGCTGACTTTTTCAGTTTATTGGTAAACCGACACATTTAAAACCTCAGTGTAAATAGGATGCGGTAAGAGCGGACTTTACTGCTCCCGAATTTTCAATATATGCTGCAAGCGACTGCACGCGCGTTTGATTGGTTGCTCGCGACATTCCGTGAATTACCTGGGCTTCCCCGTCATCTTGGCAAAGGTTTTTCTCTGGTCCGGCGGTGTGGCGTCATATTATCGGCTGTACTTGAAAAAGAATCGAGTTTTGCAGATTTTCCACAATGAAGATCGATTATAAAGGGAACGGTGATGGGCTTTGCTTGGGATTGTTTCTGGCGTTTTACGTGCAATTGTCCCTCGCCTTTAGGAAAAACCAGGACACTGAAATCACTTTCCTTCTGTCTGCTGGCGGGACGGAATGTTTTTTCCAGCCGACTGTGAAAAACGGTAGCATGGAAGTGGAATATCAGGTTATTGTTAGCAAGAACTAAATTGTGTTTGCCTGCAAAGCTAATGTAACTGTAATAACTGTATGCGTTGCGAAATAATGTGTCAAGCTGTGAAGAAAAAAGTGCAATTATCACATTGGGAATTTGTGAGCAAACAAACTCATCTTTTTCTTATGAGATACAATTGCATTTATGTTTTAATCCACATGAGTGTGATTTCGCCTGTATGAGATTACATTCAGAAACCTGTAGTAAATAAATTCGCCTTTATAGACCTTGACGAAACCTTGAAAACAACAAAAAAAAGTTAACCCAATGATTAAGGAATGTGTTTTCAGTTCTGTATACTCATCAGTCTGTACCGTGGCAAGGAAATGTAGTCTCAGTAGTAGCTAAACTTTCAGATAAAAGGCTATACGACATCTACGTTCATTTTGTCTTTAATCCGAAGTTGTTTTTTATTGTTGTTGTTCCTTCTCAATGTAGATACTGATAAGTAAGAGCTGAAGATGTGTTTTGTTGAAGGGTTTTGTTACTTGCTCGAATCAGATTGTCGTTTTCTTGCGCCTGCTGGTGGTGCCCAGTGCCTTGGGCTTCAGTGGGTGAGTGACTGGAGGCAGCCGCTCCGGCAGCATCTCCGACTCTCGGGGGAACAGGCAACCAGCGCTCCTCCTCCGGCACTGCCTCGCTCACTCTCCGTCACTCGAGCCCAGCTTGTTTGGCCCGAGCTGACGCGCAGTGCAGACTAAGATCCGGCTGGCAGAATGCGGATCCGGAGAGCTGCAGTACTGCACAGTTGAGCGTTCTCTCTTTTTTATATACAGTATGTGCATACGACTAATGAGCACAGATCAAGCCAGGATCGAAAGAGCTGCAAAAACACTCGTGTGTGCAGCTTCAAGGCCAAGGATGTGTGGCAATGCCTTAAAGGCTGACTGTCCTCAGCTGTGAGTAGTAACTCTAGTCTTTACGACTAGACTACATATATATTGGCACTAGAGATGCAAGCATGCAGAGGCAGTTGTACAGAGAGCAGGTCAAATTTGCCTATTTAAGCAAAAGGACCAGATAAAGGGGATTGTGTTGAACTTTAGTATGTAAGTGCCCTTTGATGGAAATGCTGTTGCCAAGGTGTCTGGTAGTAATGCAGTCTTGCTGTGGTTTGAGATACTAGTTCTAATCAGCTTTGGTAGTGTTTGTAAAGGTCTCTCTCTCTCTCTTGGCAGGTGATTGAAGGTTCAGAGCTGGAGGTAGGCTTCACACTAATCTCCCCTCATGGGTACAGGATAGTATCTGACTTCAGGAAGTTGGAAGGCATTCACCTGTGAGTGGGAAACTTCACACGGCTACGCTATTTTCTTACGTGCTCTTTGGCTTTGCTTATTGTACGTTATTTTTGTATTTTACATCTCACCGAGAATCAAAAGAGAAGGATAATTCATTTAGCATATTATGTGCAAAGTCCAGTTTCTGATCTACTGCTTTCAAGTGAACTTGTACTGCATGTCCTCACTGCCGTGTCTCAGGGTGGAGCCCACAGAGGAGGGAGACTACAGGATCTGCTTCGACAACAGCTTTGGACGGGTGGGGGAGAAGATGGTGTTCATGGGGGTGATGGTGGTATTGGTGGGGGAGAGTATTGCTGAGAACGAGGCCTGGGAGAGTTTGCTGGAGCCCAAGGACCCAGTGGGCTACAAGTTGGATGATGTCAGGGTATGGTACCTGTTGGCAGCAGGCCAGCACCTTCAAGTTTTTTTTATTCTCCATACCCTTCATTATTGACTCCCCTCACCGGAAAGGTGCTCGTTGATTGGAAGAAACAGCCACAGGTCAACACAAATGCTTGGATGGTTGGACAAGTCTGCCACCTCTTTTGGGAGTGTCAGTGAAGCCCTTGGTTAGGTTTGACTCCGAGGTCAGTTTTTGGTCTCTCTCGCAGGTGGTCACCGATGCTGTTCGCAGGAACCTGGAGCGCTGTCACCAATTGCAAGCCACGTTCCGGGCATCCGAGGCTCGGGATCGCCACCTGCTGGAGGGCAACCTGCGGCGCGTGTCCTTCTGGTCTGGTGCCAACCTGCTGCTCATAGTAGGAGTGGCTCTCGGCCAAGTCTACGCGGTGTGCAGGTTGTTCTGTGGCAACAGGACCCACTAACAGTGAGCACACATGCATGTGTATCCACACACACAGTGTAACGGCCCATTGATAAAAACTAGAAAACGTAATGTCAAAATAAAAAAATTAAAAAATGTGCCGATGTGAAAGGGGGATACCTATAGCTCATGTGGGGTGGTTTAAATACTGGAGGTGAAGAGCATTATGACAGAGTTGGAAAAGGCATACTGTAATGATGCATGCTGGGAAGAAACCAAGCTCACCAATCACTAAACAAGCCCATGGTTACTCAAGGCATTTAGAGTCGTTTTTTTTTATAAGCTTTTAGAAAGTACTACATGGGTAGTGAAGATGTAATGGCTTTTTGGGTAATACCAAGACTTTTTTTTGTTTGTTTAATGTCTCTGAAATGCCACCAAATTCACATTATTTTATTGTTTTGGAGTACTGAGCTAAAAGACCAAGAATTCACATATGAACCTGATGTACGAGTTGTTTGTATACATCCACATAAATTAAGAATTGTCCCACTTTTTTGTATTGCCAAGGTAAATCGCTAAAATGTAGAATTTTTTATTAATTTGACACATCAATTACTGTTGCACTGAGGGTTCACTTATACAAACCATAAAAGTGTCATTCCCAGACTAAAAAGGAATCATATTTTACAATGGACATATCGATTGAGAAAAAAAAACACAACAGAGACACAGACAGAAGAAACCGCAGGCCGTCATTTCCATCACTTTCCTTCATTGTTTCAAGTCTGCCGACAGTCCCCTGTACGCAGGACGTCCTGAACCCTGGAAGGTCCCATGGGCCCAGGCTAAACCAATGAAATTTGAGCACGAGTGTCACATGGCGCTGCACAAATCTATCATAGCCCTGTAGATCCGGTATTCCGCAATGCTGTGACCTGGTCACATCAAAATTCAGCTCAACCTCCGCCCATCTACGTCGAGTCTATAGTTAGTTCCAGGAGCACCAACACACACACCCTGTAACCTCACACCAAGTCTGCACTACACCCTCTCATCAAATGTGTTCACTATCCAAGACTTTACTTAAAGGAAACTGGCTAAAAGGCATGAATACATAATGGTTTTCTGTATTAGGAGCGAGGTTTGTGTGTTCAGTATAAAGTTTAATGTTTTGGTTACAAAGCCCCTTGAAGAGGGGACATTTTGTCACTAGATTTCTTCACAGTAATATTTCGGCACTTGGGGTACTGACAGTCATCATTAAAAACTCATTAAACCCATTTCTTTTTTTTTTACAGTAGACAGCGGTAAACCTTTAAACTCCCAAAACTGATTTTGAGACAAAAACAGTCCATAATGCAGGATCTTGACAGGAGGTCTTGGCATTTTTAAGCAAAAACTGTATATGAGATCAGAATTCGAACGAGCATTGTAAATGCCCACTGAGGGACTGATTCTCAACGGAGAACCAAACGAACTGCGTATTTCAGAGCCAGACCATTCAGAAGATGAGGGGGGGAACTGGAATGTTGCTACGAGAAGAAATGATCTGAACCCCTGCCAGATCATCACTAGGACGGTGGCACTACGTTTCCTGTATGGATCAACCGCAGTAAAGGACAAACATGTCGGCTTCAAGATCGGAGAGTTTGGCATTGTTTTAGCAGGCGTCGGAGGGCTCTGGTCACGTCCACTTCCCACAATGCACTGCGGCAGTGACGGTCTCACCACTGGTTCCGACGAGGAGCTGGACGTCTGTGCGAGAAAACCGCAACGAAAACGACAGAGGTGAGATGAGGATACGAGCAACGGAAAAGACAGAGCAAAAAAAAATCTGGAAAAGCCCATGACCGGCTGAAAAATCTCCATCCAATAAAATTCCCCTCAAGAAGAAAGTGTGAAAAGATACAGCTGTCACAAAAAACCCCAAAACTAACAAAAATAAACAGTCACAGAAGGTGAGGGTGCAGGAAAGTTAACCATTTCCCATTAGCGCCCTCTGGTTCAGTGCCAGCCTACACTAATTGTGAAGTGTGAGAACAGCCTGCAGGGAAACGACTGGCCACCTCTGCACTCGGGGGGGGGGGGGGGACGTTCTCCGGAGGGGCCGGGAGCAGGTCACTGCGCTGAGTGGTCTCTGTGACATTACCCGAAAGAGGAAGGAGAGCAGCATGTGAAGACAGAAGCCAGCACACAAAACCAGGAGACGGCAGCGGCGGGGAGAGAGAAAGGAGACACACACGGGGGAAACACCAGTCACCACAGACAGAACCGTTTATTATTACACAGTAGTTTTTTATTAGCTCAGTTTCCAATTCTCACCAGTCACCTTTTGCTTAGAGTGCATTAACAGTTACAGAGAGACACTAAGACATGGAGTCATGATTTCAAGAACAAAAATAAAGGGAACTAAATTAGGTGAAGTACACATGGTCAGCAGTCCCATCACCTTCCACCCACAGTCTAAGAGGTGAGAGGTGCAGGGAGCTATGGAGAGGGGGTGGGGGGCACCAGGGCACCATGAACGTACCCACTACGATTACACAGGCCACGATGACAGCAGGCTTAGACCTACTCAACTTTCCAGTCTGACAGATGAGTCATAATTTCAAGAGGTTTCTGAACAAAATAGGCTTGTAAATTTACAGCAGCTTTCAAACAACTTGGCTGTTTTCTAGCCAACCAGACAGTAGATGCCATCACTGTAGCAACACCATGCACAAGGTAAACAGAGGGATGTGTTCTGGTCCGAAACGCCACACCCCAGGATCTTAGTTTACACGCATGTACTTCACCTTAAGGGCAGTGACCATGTCGTGACTGATTAATGGACCGAACAAGAACCACCAGTTCCTTTGCCTCCTCTCTCGCCCTTTCTACCCCAGTCTTTAATTCATAATCAATCCAAAGTAAAAACACTGATCACAGTCACCAACCACCAGACCACTGCTTCTACTGCTTGGTGTTGAAGATCTCCAACGGACCTCCTCTCCCGCACCTCCTAACCAGGAGCCACCTCTTACTAAGCGTAAAGTGGAAAGGAACTGCTCATGAAACAGAAAATCCAAACACCAAAGACAAAAGCTTGGATTATATATATATATATATATCAAAAATAAAACTAATGCACTCATAAGATCCAAACTCTGTGCGTCTGTTGCCCAAACGCATCCCTGTTAGTGGGTCTATTAGTACTAGCCACAGCTAATATTAAAAGCTCTGCTGTTTGTTTATATTACGGTCCCTTGTGTTTTGTGTTTTAGCGTCTTCACGTCTAGGAACCAATCCTAACCCCCGCTCCTGTACACCTGCATGTACCTTCAGCATCAACCTTCCAAAGGAGTAGTTTGTACCAACGATGATGACGTTCCTTAGAGCGGAACCCACTCCGAGCACGTCCGCATGACGACACAAACTCGAACGGCTAGTTTTCACTACTAGCTACTTCAGCGCTATACGGTAAAACTAAGCCAGGCTTCCTCCACAACATCCTAAAGACGATCCGTTCTTCCCAGAATGTGAAACGAAGACTTCACTTGATTTATGCGCATCTACAACTATGGTAACAAATCAGGACCGCAAAACACGGCTTTCACCTGAGACGCCACCTTAAGAGTGGCTCACTCCCGTCTCCATGGCGCTGCCCCCATCCCATCACCCAATCGCAAGTGGTTAATGTGTCTTAAAGATTATTTCCATATACACAGGCTATTATGTATAAACAAAAACGTCATTACAGAGGTGAAGCTGCATACACAGCTCAACCAATCAACACCCACCCACCCCATCCTCTTCGAGACACAGTTAAAAGTCTAAGTGCTGTTTAAGAATCGAGATTTACAGACACAACAATTTAAATCATTCTGTATAAAATCCCACAGGCACCACAGGCATGAGTGAACAGGGAATTTCATGGTTATTGCCCTCCACCACCATTAAGTTCCCTGCTAACTTCACGAATGTGCATTTGTTTTCCAGGTACTGGGGAGGGTGGCGGCCATTTCGGATGTGTAGGTCACCAACTCGGAGAACGTTTGTCCAGAGCACAGTTGATCATGGTAACTGATCCGATTCCTCATTGAGTAAACTGGGTGTCTGAGAACTATATACAACTTAATTTAAAAGGAACCCTAGAATGAACAAACACACACTCACAAAACAAAACAAAAATAACAATAATTCTCAAACCCAAAATGAAAACGATAACAATGGTATGTTTTCAGCGTGATATCAATCAAGAGGGGAAAAAAGACGAAGTGTTGGAGCATATATTACTCAAGAGGTGTCTACAGAAAAGAGAACAGAAAAGTCTAATCAACTCCAAATCGCGTTGTACAAAAGTTTTTCCAGCTGCTTGATCACCATTCACAGTAGATGAAAACCCCTCATTCTCAAAACAAATCTAGAGCAAATGCTGTTTAATCTACACAGACTCAACATGGTGCCCCCTGGTGGCCAACTGAGTAAACAGCTGACGTTTAGGGGTGAGAGAAAAAAGGAGGGGGGGGGGGTTAAACTAACAACAACAAAGAAAATACCAGTCAGGAAGCACAACACCTCAGCTCACCCCCAAAAAGAGCTCAGCACAACCAAAGAGTTCAGCTGTTTGAATGTGGGGCCTGAATTCTGACCCCAGAATTTTAGAAGAACTAAAAGAAGGAAAATTAGCAGCGTTGGTCAGACAAAAGTTTGAATCAACTAAACAATTCAGGCTCAATGTACAGACACATTATTCCTGCAACCCACCCGCAAAACAAAGCCCCACCCCACCTCATCTCTCTTTTGCTCTCTATCTGCCCCCATCTCGCGGCCCGGCCCCGCCCCCCCCCCCCCCCCCCCCCCCGCGGCGGGGGGGGGGGGGGGGGGGGGGGGGGGGGCAGGAGGGGGGGGGGGGGGGAGGGGGAGGAGGGGGGGGG
>JAOYMR010019997.1:0-23291 GCA_025802075.1 Tenebrosternarchus preto | reverse complement strand
TATATAGGGACATACTCTCTCTCTCTCTCTCTCTCTCTCTCTCACCTTTAGCAAATACAGCTACAACTCTTGGCCAGTCAGCATTTCAGGTATGTTTTCAATATTTGATTCTATTATGGAACCCCCCCCCCCTTAATTCAAGCTCACTTTAAGCTCAGATTAAGATCACTTTTTCTCTCAAGAATTTTTCTGAGATGAGAAAAGCACATTAGAAAAAAATGTTATAAATGTATAGCTTCTCAATGTTTCACTATAAACAGCGCATCTTAATAAAAGATAATACAACAACTTTGGAGTCACTGTTAACAGGAAATGAAAATTGATGTAGTAACTGTAGTAGCAATGTTGCACACACCTTTGAGTAAAGATGAATGTACTCAAACAAATTCACAAATTTGATCTAATTTTCCTTTTGACCTATTACAAACAAATGATAAATTCAAATGGATTGTTTTTCTGAAGAGCTTCAAGAAGTTCAAGATTTAGTATTACTATTTCTCCATGTTATTAGACCATGTAGCCCACAATATTTAAGGTATTTTGACTTGAAACTAACCAAATACTGAACTTCTTGAAACACTTGTGTACATTTCTGAAACTGTAGTCAATTGTGCAGGATGTTCAGTGAGTGTTTATCCTGTGCTAGAAATTAATTCTACTGTGGTTTATAGCATGGTCACATAAGCATATCTCAACAGGGTAAAACTAAGCACCTTAATGTGAGAACTGATATCAATTACTGGGCTCTGTATTTTAAAATAAGCTTTTTACAGGAACTAACAGGAACTACTCACTGCCTCACAACTGGAGCATCTCCTCATCAAATCCGAAAAAAAAATTCCTAAAGCTACATCACTACAATTACTAAAACTACTGTTCTCGTGCATGGGTTTCATTTAAATGTGTTTCTGTGAAGTTTTTCCATAGAGATACGTGAGACGCTGTTGTTTTAGCTTCTGGCTGGTATGTTTCCATGGATAAATGCTTAAGCCTGTAACTCATTAATGTTTATGAAAAGACAGCTTTTGAGCTAACATAATTGCAATTAGTTATACTTAATTTTAATAAGCTACTACAAACAGGCCTATCATTCAATAATTTTAAGTTCAGGACAATGAATGGAATATACACATTTGATTTATTTGTTTTTACACAACTGTAATTATGTGTTGTTCATAGTTTAGAAAAATGATTTACGATCAAATAGTTTGAGTTAATAAACCTAAATGACTTCACTTGTCAAGTCCAATGCAGCCTGAGGTACTTTGCACTGTATTATCAGTAAAATCTGCTCTGTATGTGTAACAAATTGGAATGAATTGCCTAAATAGTGTGAAAGTGTGCAAAAAAAAACTTTACTACGAAGGACGGTATAACTAATCTCAGATGCAGAGCACACAGCAATGGGTCTGTTCCAAAGAGTCCTTCAACTTTTTTGTCTTGTGTGCCAGAGTTGAGAATTTTTTTGGTAGGTGGGACAAAGCCCTGAACTATGACCTGTTTTCCCTCACCTTTTAAAGCCACATAACTTATCCACACATGCATGCAACATGACCAAAACTAAGGCCGATAATTACAACATCTTAGCGTCTATAATGAAACATCTGACGTTTGAATGACAATGTTTTAATACAGAGTTGGAAAAAGTGGAGTTGCAACTTTGTGGATGATTAAAGTGCACTGAGGACCAAAATCCCAGTTAAAGATCTTTGGTCTCCAATGCATCATGGGGGCTGTGCAAAGCACTGTGGGTAGCAGAATAGGACATAACCCTGTAGCAACATTACACTGGGGTGGATGGGGGTGTGTGGGGTTTTGGTTTTATATAATGAAAAAGAGCAAAAGAGAGAGAGAGAGAGAGAGAGAGAGAGAGAGAGAGACAGACACAGACAGAACAAAAGAGAAAGAGAGAGAGAGAGAGAGAGACAGACAGACATACAGAACAAAAGAGAAAGAGAGAGAGAGAGGGGATGGTTATTGTCTCATGCATCACAGCTCTTCTCCTAATGTGTATTAGTCTCCATGGAAATAAACATGTACAGTGATGGTATCACTCTTCCCCAGATTCTCTGAATGTCTTTCAGGGCTACTGTGATTGAACCAGTTTTTATAAACACATGCACACACACACACACACACACAATTACACTTTTCTTCTTCCCAATATTGCTGCAACCAATAGCCAAGTCTTACCTTAACATAGGCATAAAAATTTAGAATTTATTTTGAGCCCATTTTAAATACTAAATAAATAATCATGAGAATAAGGGCCATATAAAAGTGTATAAAACAAAACATAAGTCATTTTATTGTCATTATTATGAAATTCAATGCAATTGTTTTATTTAATTCAATCATACATATGCTTGTAATTAAATTACTCCAATAACCAAATTACTTTTATTTTATGGTGGGAATTTTCCAAATAGTGCCGTTTCCAAATGCCTCTGTACTCAACTTCATTTTTTAGTTTGTTAGTTTTTTTTTGTCATTAACGTTTATTTCTTTGACGTGTATTTCATATTATTTCATTTACGTGTATTTCATGACAAATTCCTAGTCATCGCTTAAGACCAATGGAACAAACCTCTTGTCTCAGCGGTAGCAGTAGGTTGCTGTTGAACCATACTGACTTGAAAACCATGGAGAACGTCAATTATGTAACTTTTACAAGATGCTAAAGTTAATTTAGCAGATGAAGTAGATCAAAGTAATCTAACAGCTGATGGCATTGTGGGCTGAAGCTCTGAGGTTCTGCAGTAAAATCACCCGTGGAAGTAAAGGATGTGATGAAAGTTTCTGGGGATGCTGATGCATGAATGATTACTAACTGCCGTTGTTTTTGTTATCTAACCAAGCACGCAGTTACGCGGTAAATATGTCAACCCCATCCAACAGCTTCAAAAGCACAACCCTTAACACAGACTGCCATACTGTTAACACAATGAGTTAAGTTCACAGCCATATTAGCTTAAGGCCACCTGGTTCACCAGATGACTGTACACAACTCATTTTATTTTATTTTATTTTATTTATCCAGAATTCCCCATGTTTCGTCTTAATTCTGATTGGTCAGCATGCCACAGTACTGGGAACAAATGTAAACCCCTTTTCCTGAAACTAGACCGGGTCAAACTTTGTGTGGACACCTCAGAGTTAGCTTGCTTGCTAGTAGAGTCTATTCTGACTGGAAAATGTTTTAGCTAGTTAGCTACATGTTTTACAATATCGGTCACATGTACATAATTTTATACATATGTTGGCATACAGTGTTATAGTAAAGGCTGAATGTCAAAACAGAAAATGACTGTTTGTAAGGTATTCATAACTCTGTGGTAAAACTCCTACCACATCTCTTCCTCTCTGCGATATAGATGGAAACAGTGAGACAAGTGGCCTCTACAGTATACTAGCTTTCTCCAAGAAGTTAGTATGGCAATTAGGTTTTTTGAAGTATACTACATTATGGAGTTTTTGCAGTTTGAGCATATGAATCACTCAGCCATACAAGAGAAAAGGCCAAGCATAGCAGAACTTCGGTTTTAGATACAGGTACTATTTTAGATACAGGTACTATTTTAAGGCCATCATGTACCAGGAAAGGAAGAGTCCGCCAGTGGGGAACAAAAATCTAACTTGGGGAATTTCGCTCTGGATGTATCTACCAATTACAAATGTAAGACAACAGTTTCTTCTATTTTCATATTCTCTACGGAGCTATCTAATCAATTTTATTCAAACAACTTCGTTCATAACTGGAAAGTCAAAGTTATCTTTGGTTAGGTTAACCAGTAGTTTGGCCCTTATATGAGCCTGTCAATAGTTCTTCACTATTACAAGTGAACTGAACCACATACTTCATAGTGGCATCTTTAAATCACTTTCAAAAATAGTGAGAAATTTAATGACTTTAAAAATCAGTGAGAAGCATATAGTCTGATGAACATAACATAGCAGGAGATTTAAGACAGCTTAGAAATAAAAACTTAAGTCACTATTAAATAAAATACAATGATTGTATTTCATAACAAATAGACTTTTTGTTGAAATATATAATTTGCTGTATTTATTCATCTGGTTTATTTATTTCATAGGGAGAGATAGGGAGAGACACTGAGTGACAGAGATATATCTCTTCTCACACATCTGGATCACTGTTAGTCTGGACCTGGTGACATAATACCTACTAATGCAGAAGTGAGGGTATCTGAATTCCAGAAGCCTCAAACCATTTCTGTACAGGAAATGTGAAAAACTTCCTAATGCTTCTATAACTGGATCTTACCAGTCCTATCATTAGTCTCTATACTTTCTCAGTTCTGTCATTTTCTTGTACTAAATGAATTATAATTATAATGAATTATTTCTTGTACCAAATTTATTATAATGTATGTTCTTAAAATTCTCATTGGTTCATTGTAAATGTATTACTTTTTGTTATACATTCAATGGCAGGGCAAAATGTACACATCTTTCACAAATACACATATACACATACACACACACACACACACACACACACACACACACACACACACACAACATGTAACCTAACGTATACAACATAGAGTAAGTTACAGACATTTAGGACATAAACCGTGCACCACCAGTTAATGAACATGTCATTTCGATTTAGCTCACCGCGATTGCTTTGCAGTCTTAATCAGCCTGTTTGAAGAGTTGTGAGATGGAAGCATGGTGGAGTTTGGCAGAGACTCGGCAGAGTCCATCAGTGCATAGACCGAACGCTATCGATCTGCTAATCGATGTAACGCATTCTTCGGCTGATCAATGAAAGTGCTTCGGTATTTTCAGTGTGTGTGTGCGTGTGTGTATATAAAAATTCGTCTACAGAATGGACTGAGTCGTTCGGAGCAGATGCAGCCTGTAGGATCACATAGATGTCCCTGTGCACATGGATGTGTTATGAATTAGAAACGTTTGCACGCATGTGTGGAGAAGTCCATAGGCCTGCCACATGCGTGTGTCAATGTGCACGTATGTGTGCAAATGCGTGTGCAGGTGATTACATGGAGAGCGTTGATTACCGTGTGTGAATGTGTACAACACTGAGCCTAAGGCCTAAGAGCTTGTCTCATGACCATTGTGTGTGTGTGTGTGTGTGTGTGTATGTCTTATTGTATAGGTGTTATAAAACCAACACGCCTTTAACATATTCAGAGTATATACCATGTGTACATAGTACAGTGCACATAACACACCTTAGCTAAACACACACACATACACACACACACACACACACACACTCACACTGGGGAACTGTTTGAAAGTGCATTTCTCCAAAAACTACAAATGCTCAGCACTCACTGTCAAAGCTGCAGGCGGTTGGAATCTTATTGAACAACTTCCTCCAAATTTCTACAACTTCCCAAGGCCAAAAGGCGCAGGGTAGATACATTGTTCTGCTCTCAACAGCCGCCGTGGACTATGAGATACAGTCTAATTAAAATGGTCTGATGAAAAAGGCTTTGATAAAAATGATACGTGAGTGTGAAACTAACTCTTTCTCCACCCGGGGTATTAATTCGTAATTTGACATAGAAGGAGATGCTCAGGATTTAAAGGAAACTACTGAAAATTTTGTATTTAGTAACATTCCTAGAGAAACAGAAGGCAAATTTCATATTCTGTATGACTCTATCCATGCCACTGAGATCCCAAAACACCTGTGGTTTAGACTAATTTCAACCACAGCTGGCATCCAAATATAGACAGAGAGGGAGAGAGAGAGAGAGAGAGAGAGACCACCTTGACTGGGTTTCGGCCTGTGGAGGTGAGGGGAGCAGGAGATAGGCAGGTGGTGAGGGTGGAGGTGGAGAGACTGAACCTGTTCACAGAATCCCGACAGTGGCCTTCCTATAAACACACTTGTACTTGTGTCTACATGTACAGGCTCACAGTGGCTGGTGTTGCACTACGGCTGTAATTTGGATTGAGCGTTCAACAAGTGTCAGAAGCTAATACTGTTTATATGGTCAGGTTTCCAGGGACTACAGAGAGGCAGGGAAAGCGTGTGTATGTGTGTGTGTGTGAGAGAGAGAGAGAGAGAGAGAGAGAGAGAGAGAGAGAGAGAGAGAATCTCAGTAGATGGAAACCTACTGAGTCACACTTGTGTGTGTGTGTATGTGTGTGTGTGTGTGTGTGGAGGGGGGGGGGTATAACAGGAGCCTGGCTGTTTGTAAATGTATGTGTACGTGTATATGTGGGTAAATGTGTGTGCATGCATGTGAGTGTGTGTGCATGTGTTTGTACATATGTGCAAGCATGTGTGTGTGTATATGCATGAATGAGTCTTGCATCAGAGTGTATATGCATGAATGAGTGTGTGTGTGTGTGTGTGTATGGTATGATAGATGGAGCCCTGCTAAGATGTCTTGTTTTAAAATAGCAACCCATCATCACAATTAGCCCAGACAGTGAGGAGCACAGTGCTGAGATCTCTACAGCCATCTGTAGCCAAGCCCCTCCCCCCTGTTACACGCTGTAAAACCCTGTGTTTGTGTGTGTGTGTGTAGAGGCAGCAGTCAGGCTTTCCTGCACCGGTGAGCTCATAATGTCTTGCCTATACATGACGCAGGTCAGCATGGCCGACCGGGCATCAAACAAACAAACAAACAAACAAACAAACAAACAAATCCATGTAAGAGATTAGCTTTCATGGAGCACCCAAGTCACAATTCCAGTCATGTCTTTAGAATGTCTAAATATGCCCTTACTGCACCTGGATTTTTAGAGTTCCGTTCTCCGTTTTTAGAAATCCTTAACTGAGCAGATACGCACTTAGTTTGCCGGACTCCCTCAAGACCGCAAAACTGGAACATGAGGCGCTCTGAGACAGGAGATGATTTGGGAGGGAACGGCGCTGAGCATGCACGTTTTGGAAAACTGGCACTGTGAGTGACTGCTTGGGGCGGGCCAACAAGGAAACTCCGCCGGTCACGTGCCGCCTTGGGTGGAAACGCACAGGCAATCCCAAAACTGTACAACCTCCAACTCTGACAACACCTACATCTCTAAAAACAGATTTAGATGAGGTTGTGCCTAGGCCCTGACGTCATGGTAACTTCACCGTGAAGGTTTTGGTCAGTTACTGCATGTTGTTGTGGTGCATGGAGTGTGTGTTCTCTGTTCTAATACTGTAAGAACCTCACAGGACAGTGAATGTCTCAGAACGAGATCACCACCATACAGCCGACAGCACAGGGCATATTTAACATATTTATATTTACCATATTTAACATGGAAATTGGCTACCAACCACAAAAAGCTACAGATTCAGTTTTTAACAGTGAAAATGTTAATAACTGCACTTTTAAACAATATAAACTGTTGAACTATTGCATTTAAGAATACATTGTAAAAGCACCTTTATAATCACTGAGAAAACCCTGGTGTCCTTACATGATTAGTGTGCGCGCACACACACACACACACACACACACACACACACCTAATTGTGTGAAGAAGCCTGGAGTCTCCTGGGAGGTCAGTGCCTGGGACTTTTACATAACGGAGCTTTTGTCTTGTCTCTCATTATCACTCACTGCAGCCTGCGTTTATCAGGGTTAAATAAAGGCCACAACGCTGATCTGAGAGCAGCTCGTCGGCACGCCGCGGCAGATACCGCGCTGGGAGAGATGCTTCGGACTCAAGAGGGCTTGGCTATTCAGCCTGGTTGAGCGGCACACGAGCAGGATCAGTCTGTTCGTCTTCGCGACACGCGAACACAAGATCCACGCTCCACCAGACGGTCACCAGTGTCGCCGTGACAACAATCACGTTTCCAAGTGATTTTTATGTATAAAAATTGCTTTAGAAAAATGTTTGTCAATGTAGGCAGGGGAAGCGGGCATTGCTGGTAAAATACATTTTAAAATGTTTATCATTATCAAATATTTATCTGCAAAGGCAAATTTAGTTTTTTAAATGAGTGGTGATGTCATCAATACACAACTATTACACAGAACTGCATAATACAGTCAAAAAACATAACGATTATAATGCACCATAATGCAGCGTTTGTGTGCAAACAGCCCAGCCCTAACTTCAAGAGCGTTTACCATGACTCCCTGTTTCAAACCCCGCCCAGTTTTTCTAGGGTATGACTGTGATTCACTACTGGGAAAAAAATGACTGACATCCTTAAAAAAGGCTCAATGCTTCACCAGTGGTTCCAATATTGTACTGTTGGGAAATCGAGTCTGGACTGATACTCTCTTTTCATTAGGAGGAGATGGATGGGAAACAGAGAGACCCCTGTAAATCCCATAATACCTTACTGCATGGCAATGCATTTTCTTATATAAAAAAACCCCCAAAACATAGCAAGGTTTGAACATCCTGCAGACAGAGGTGGGAGGAAGAGGAGGGTCAGCGCTGATGCCGTAGGGGGGTTTGACAGGGAGGTGTTGGGGACTAAATGGCTGGCAGTAGAGAGGTAACAGGACCCAAGGGAGTATAACGGGTTCTAAAGTGAGGGCAGCAGGGCGGGGTGGGGCGAGGAGGGGCGGGGATGTGGGCGGGGCCTGTGCCACAGGGCTAGAAGTTCTACACGTGATTTGGGCGGCGGCGTGCGAGCTGGAACCTCGGGAAATGAGCAGGCGAGCGTGTCTGTCAGGGTGGGCTAACGTGCTCCATTCTCTGGCTGAGATAGGTTGTTATTAAATATGCTTTTTCTGGCAGTGAGTGAGGGAGAGAGAGAGAGAGAGAGAGAGAGAGAGAGAGAGAGAGAGAGAGAGAGAACAGAGAAAGTGAGAGAGGAGAGTGAATGAGTGAGGGGGGGAGAGAGAGTTAGAGAGAGGAAGAGAGATAGCGGTGTGTTCAGTACGGTGGGACTCAAGCCAGCTGCATCCACAGTCGGGTGGAGGAAGAGCTGCATGTCCTCCGCCCCTGCCCCCACCCACGCCACCCCATTCCACCGCTCACTCCGTATGGGGAGATTTCGTGAAAGTCCCACTCAGAAATGGCTGAAACCGTAATAGGAAGCGCATGGTTTTGACGTACCAGATAACCGCTGACTCATTCGGTCCTCGCCTTATCTGTAACCAGGCCTGTGAGTGCCGTGTTTTTCTGCCTTCCAGGAGGCGCTAGCTGTAGACAACGTGGCTAGTCAGCGATTTGTTTTAATCGGGCGGATTATGAATGCACACAGGCCAGAGCACTTTGACCTTTTGTTGTTTCCTTCAGATGGGTGGAGAGGGTTCCTTTGTTTGGTTTACTGCAGTGGTGTGAAACATGTTTGTATGTTTGTGTGTGTGTGTGTGTGTGTGTGTGTGTGTGTAAAAGAGTGTCACATTGGACATTTGCAATTAAAAACTTCAGCAAACCGCTGAAGTCTTTTCACTTCAGTATAATGTGTAATATAAAATCAACATTATAATTTTCTTCTTTTTTCATTGCAGTTTCGTTACCAAATTGCCAATGACGGTGTTTCCGTGGAGAACTGAATGAGATTTTTTTTTTTTTTTTTTTGTTCTTATCTTATTTAGGGAGCGTTCAGTAGCCACAGCTGTCAAGGACGAGTAGCTGTGGTGCAGAATATGTGTGGCGGAGCTGAACACACTCCGCTGAAAGAGAAACTATCCAACTACTGCTGAGCGCTTAGGAGAAGAGAGGCACGTCAGCCAACGCTGGCAGAGACAGGTGCCAACTGTGTGTGTGTGTGTGTGTGTGTGTGTGTGTGTGTGTTGGGGTGGGGGGCTAGGCTCTGTGCCACTTACTAAGTGTGTGTATGTGAATGACTTTATCTGATATAAATATCCAGCCATTATATGTCATATGCTTCCCAACAGTCAGTCTACCATACAGAGAGAGAGAGAGAGAGAGAGAGAGAGAGAGAGAGAGGGAGAGAGAGAGAGAGAGAGAGGGAGAGGGAGAGAGAAGAAAGAGAGAGCAGAAAGAGAGGGAGAGAGAGAAAAAAACAGGACAGCAAAAAAAGTAGGTGAGAGAGTCAGAACATGTAGTTGGGCCCTGTGAACCAGTGCTTTTCACTGGGAGAGACAGATGTCAAAACACACCGTGATATGTTTCTAGAGTGGGTTTCCTGCTACGTTTGGCCTGCCTGTTCCACTCCAAAAGCCAGCTAGCTAATGTGGAATACTGGCACATGTTAGAACTCGCTTGGCCACCGCGGAGAGGCCTTTCGAGGAAACCGCTGGAGCCGCGGAGCCAACATGGCCGTCGCCGAGCTCCGCTTGTGCCGGTTGCTGCGATCGGAGAAGAATGCGATGCTGTCAGCATCCGAGGGCCAGACAGACACTGAGCCGTTTGTTAAAGCTGAACAGAGCACTTGGAGTTGACATTTCACTACATTTTCTATCAGGCCTGTTTGGAAGGGGTAGGTGTCCTTCATTAAACATTTATACAACAGCTCTGAGACTTGCAGACTCCTGTCTGGCCTCAACACAGATACTCGGAAAAACAACGACGTCAGCCTTGACAAAACATTTTATTTTTCAGTATGTCAAGCGATCGATTTATCAGGCACACCTGCTCTTTAGCTGTAACTAATAGGCCGTTGAACATTTTAGCGTCTGTTGAGATCCTTCTCTACTGGTGCTACTAGCGAACTCTGAACTGGAGTCCTAGAATCTGTGCAGTGTGTTTCTTCATTGGTCTACTTCTTGAGTGTTCATTTTGATGAATGTTTATATTATAAATGCCCTTGTTCTGTTTGTACACTTACGAATACCACATGAACTGAGATATATATATATATATAAAAAAACCACACATTTCTATATTCTATATCTTTTTTTCTGTATTTGTGAAGCAAACCGCTAGAAAACGTATTACTGTGAGTTGTTTAACTTCTGAGCACAGAACTGAATTAAAGTCCTAGAAATCTATGAAGAACCTAGAAATGTAAACACGATAACCAAACATAGTTGCAGTTGTGTGGCGGTCACACCCCTCCAGCTGGTCTGTCCCTTGCCAAACACTCCTGTGCATGTTTGCATAGAGATGGTGCTGCTGACACATGACCTTCTCCGTGTCAAAGATACCTACCTAGGCAATAAACAACCTATCGACTCTCCAAAGCCCACAGAAACAGCCCTTAACACACCTTGTAGACCAGTCTGGCTATTGTCACCCTTTTGTAAGTCATGGCAGGGAACATTACCAGACACTTCATACCAATCTAGATCAAACAACAAACCACCCATATGGTTGATAGTTACACGAAAAGGATGGAAATTACTGTTATGTAAGTGTTTTACTCAAACAGACACCATGGGCGTTTATTGAAACTGGATGAATGATTAATCAAAATGAAATGAACTGTTGGGTTAACGTCTGCGTTCAATACGACTTATACCCATGAAAACGTTCTTTGGTCACTGAACTCTCAAGGTCTGGGTTAAGAAAAGCATACCAGGTTTGTTTTTTGTGGTTCTCTTCAAATGTGTCATACCAACATCTTTCTACCAATCCTACTTTGTTCACATATGGGCAAAATATTTCATTTGTGAACAGATGTAAAGAAAATTAATTCATTTTTGTTCTTGTACCGGTGTTGCACGAAAAACGGGATTTCAGCAGTGACATTCGGTTTCCCTTCAATTACAGCCATGCTGTGGTTTCTTGTAGGGAGTCCATTATGTGGCTGAACTGCACTTCAGTACCTCACGCCGGCTTATCCGGCAGTCTTTCGGCCACCCATGTTCCCGACCAGAAGATGACAAAGAACAAGGTTGTGGCCAAAGGCTGGAAAGCAAAACCCTCACACACTGTGTGATAGTGTGTTTTGTGTAACACTATACTGAAAATATCCACTGAGCTAATCTTAATCTTAACCAGCACTTTCGAGCAGAGTTCTCCAATTTACACTGCTGTACTGCAGTCAGCAGCACAGCACCTTCTGAGTAAATGTGTAACTCCAAATCATTTTCTAGTAATAATAAATAATGGACACTACCACTGACACTAGTGGTGCCAAGGCACTTACAATAGGGGCCTTTGTCCAATAGTACGGCTGCGTGAGTCCTCTCTCCCCTCCCCCCCCAGTCCCCGCGGCAGGATGATTGACAGCGAGGCAGGTCCTAAACGATCAGCTGGGGCCAGGGAGGGCTGTGGCCTGGCTAAGGAATTGTCAGCCATGTTCATGGTTGGTCTAAAGTTTTCACAGGCCATTAAAACACTCAAATATCAAGTACCACTGAACAAGGACGCTGCAGAGCCCACCGTAATAGGCCACTATACAAGGTTGTCAACACATTACCTAAGAAATATATTATTGCAGTAGACAGATTTAGACACAGGACAAAATATGAGCATAACAAGGTTTTTTTTGGGGGGGGGTCCACTAGATTTATATGCGAACAATATATTTTAAAAACTTTGGATTTAAATCACATTTAATGGCATGTGTTCTTTACTCTGTAATTTGTAGTGAAATACTTTTTAAAAGCAACCGCCCCAATTCTGTAAATGATCCAAATGACTTCATCCTGTGTCAGTCAACTTAGTGATTAATGTCTTGAATCAGTTATGGTGGAGCAGGGAAAACCCTAAACAATTCAGCACAGCAGTCTTCCAGAACAGGAGTCTGAGAAACCTGATCTGAATTTAATAAACCCAGTGTAGATCTTTATTGGAAGTTAAATGGTACAAAACATCAAAACAGCTATTTTTCCCAATCCATCTCCTGAGTCAGTAGTAAAATGTTCCTCTCCCTCTCTAAAGTCACCTGTCCTAAATGCCCAAAGTCCACTGCACTGTTTCTTGGAGATCTGGGCAAATGTCCTGAGTCGACCCAATAATGCCATTACAAGAGCAGTCCAAGATGGTTCCCATAGACCAGAAACAGACCCTTGGTGTAGACTCCATCCCCCCACCCAAACAAAAACAAAAACTGAACCCCTTTTAGATGCCTGAAAGGAGCACCAAAAAGAGGAACAAACAGATCGTTTTGAAAAAATAATAAAGCCTGTAGCTTTGCAGAGAAGAGGAAATCAAGTTAGGCCGCAAAATGTCTTTGATCATATCACATATCCTCAATAGCAGAAATATGGACGTCTCAGGAGTACTAGCAAACTAGAAAAACTAGAGAACTAGCAAACCGCTCACTTTCACCACAATTTACGTGATGGGTGCTTCATTTCCCAGGCACTCGATCAGGTCCTGCCTGAGAATTGGACAGGCCACCAGTCTCACATATTGACATGGTCTGGGATGTGAATCCCCCGGGTGGAGAGGGGGTGGAGGTGGGAGGGGGTGTTAGGGCTCTTTCCCTTCTTATTGGCTCCCACCATGATTTGAGCTCAGTGCAGTGCAACTGATTTAAGTATTGGGTTGCCTTCCAGGGCTTCAGTTGACCTGCCGGTCGCCTGTACTGCACATTCAGAATTCATGCTGTGCTGAACGGCAAAGTGATTTGCACTCATGGTATGTTATAAAACCTCCCATGCCAGATGCATGACTGATTCTTCTCTTACCCAGGCCTCATTTAGAGATAAACTATATTTATTGGGAACATTGTGAAGAAAACTGCACTTCGTGTCATTTAAAGAGGCAGCAAATAACAATGAAGACTATACTGGGAGTTTGCTGGCCCCACTATTCAGTAACCCTCTTCTTCTCAAAGTGTATCGCATGGAAGTACCATGAAAAACCATGAAAAACCATGAAAAAAAAAGGGTGGAGAGAAAAAAAATGGCCGACCTTTCTTCGTACGCCCATGCTCAGAGTGCGCTAAGCTATGCTCTGTAGTGGCAAGAGCTCTCTGCAATTTCACATAATGTTATGATTACCTTTGGGGTGTAACCCAGGGTATTTAAATGGCAGTTGTGGAGAGCCACATGCCAGAATGACTATGAAAACTTCCTGCAGTGGGGTGAAGCGGAAACGATTAATAGATTCTGAGCCCTAGAATGGATTCATGCTAATTCGAACAGCAAACACAATCCGGTGGTGTTAACTGATGAGCGTTTGTTCATAGCACGTCGTTTTTGAGGAATGCAACACCACACATTTTACCCAGAATTCACATTTTCTCTAATGTTCACATCATTCCAAATGCGCTGCTTAACTGGTTGGATTGTTGCGAAGGCCGCAGAGGAAGCGGTAGCAGCACGGCCAGCTGGAGAAGACGCTCCTCTGACACACGTCAGGCGCCCCTCAACTGAGGTCTTCAGACGGAAACAGCAGTCTGTCAGCACTTCTGCACAGTTACGACAGGGAGATGCCTGGGAACTTTGACCCCTCCCTCCCTCTTACACCTATAAAAGGATACAGCTATTTGGGGACCTATGATTGCTGGGGTCAAGATCAGGCTGGGAGGCCAGCCAGGATGAGGTGAGCGTCTGTCCAAAAAACACAGCTCGTCTCCTTAAGGGCCCATAGCAGGATGCCCAAAAGGATACTTATACTAATACTAATGCCCAAAAGGCTACTAATACTAATACCTCAAGGGCAAAATATGGCAAAAGAGGCCAAAAGTTTTCAGATCACTGGGAACCTTCCCCATTGGCTCAGGCAGAGTGAGAGTTGGCAAAAAAAAAAAAAAGAAAGAATCTGGAAGAATGTTCTAGACCTCAGACCGTGGTCACAGAGGCCAAGGCGAGACGGCCTCCTGCGCTGCATCCACAACCAAACTCTCTCTGGGCGCTCTGGCAGTGGGCAGAGCTACCTTTGGTCCTGAAGGCTCGTTCCTGCCAAATTGGCACCAGGACCAACTGCCCACGTGTGGGTGAACAGGAGAACTCTTTGAGAAGCCACACACTACAATGGATGTTCTCACGTTGCACACAACCAACTAAAGGAAATGTTTTCCAGACTCTTTTCCATGTCTGGATCTTTTATACACCCACACACACATGCAAATGTGCAGCTATCCTCAACTGACACGAAGACTAAAAAGCATAGTGTAATCAAACGTGCACACACGTGAGGTAACAGTCACACGCAGGGTTTCACTAGAGGGCTCGTAATCAGTAGAAAAATTGCTGGCTAGAGGTAGTCAGAAAAGGCCAGAAGCCGATCAATACTTATTCAGTAAGAAACAATGGACAACAGGTTCTCATTGAATAACGCTTAAGGGCACTGGACAACTTAATCGCACCTTCCCTACCTTACGGACCTATTCATTCAAGTGTGAAAGAGTTTTGTGTGTGTGTGTGTGTGTGTGTGTGTGTGTGTGTGTGATCCTGCACAAAAATCGTACTTCGGTCCTCTTCAGTTCCAGCAAAGAAAAACAAACAATCGCTGAAGTAAAAGTGGAATTCCATGTCGTCTTTTGTGGAGACTCACCCTCGCTCGATTCGAGCCCAAAGCGCCGTGCCGTTTTCACCATGCGTGGCGGACCGAGTGCCGTGGGGAACGGACGCCTCTGAAGGTCAGCCCCGTCCACAGAGCGAGACCTGACCGCTCCACACAGAGCCCCAGGCCCAGAGGCGCTGGCCCCGGCCGGCCCCTGTCCGCTAGGGTGAATCAATTCCGCTCGGGCCCAGTGGGAGAAGCACACCCACTCAGGCCCCACTGCCGCCCAATAGAGCTTCAGTGCTGAATCCATACAGTGGCCAGTACAGCAAAGATGTAGTCAAAAATGTATCAGACTGAATATTTCATAGATAAATAAATACATTTCTTTAAAAAAAAAATACATTTTCCTAGTTGGGGGAAAAAGTGCACTTTATTTAATATGGCACAAAAATGTATCAACAAGCTGTGTAAACTGACATTGTTACTGAACTGTGAACTGTGAAACATGGTGCTGTGCTTTTGTAGGACTGAAACCATAAATTCCAATGCATGGGAACACAAATTCCAATTTATTTTTCCAGAAAGATGAGATCATGGAGGAAAAGTTCACACAGAGGTTAAAAAAGTTCCTCACATTGCAAGTTGTCCTAAGAAAAACGTAGACAAATACACACACACTAATGCACACATTAATGTACACTCAACCACTTGCTCTAACAAACACAAACACACAAATACACACACTGTAACACACACAGAAACTCACACATACAGTCACAAAGCCTCAGGCCACGGCCCATTAGATATCATCTTAAGTCCTTTAATGAGCAACGCATCTTAAACATTTTGGATTGATTCCAAAAAACTGATTACAGTATAATCAGGAAAAATATAATTGACTCAGAATTTAGTGCTGAACAAAAACCACAATTTATCAAGAGGGTTTAATTTCGCCCCCCCTTTTTTTTGGGGGGGGGGGGGGGGGTTCTTTCTGTTTCCATTTCTTCAGTTGCTGTCTTGTTCCTAACCTCCCCACACACGTTCCGTTGTGTCGTGATTAAGTGTTAGCCCGACCCACAGCTTTTCCCTTTCATGGAGGGGATTCTGGAATGTTCCATCAGATAACAATAAAACGGAAAGACGACGAGTCTGGGGCGGCTGCAGGCAGATCGTGTCAAGCTGTAGACAGGGAGTACAGTAGTCAGCTCTGTGCTGTGGCCCACTGCACCAGGACAGGAAACGCAGGCCACCACGCTTCCTGTGTGTCACCAAATTCGAGCACCAGGTAAAAAAAAAAACGCTTCCATGCACGTCCCACAGAGTTTGCGCACTTCTAAAAGATCCGATCAAGAAAGAGGAAAGCAGAAACAGAGATGTGTGACCAGCAGACAGGGAGACAGGCTGATCAGACAGGCTGAATGGATGGACTGGACAGACAGGCAGATCGACAGGCGAGCAGACAGAACTTGATGTGCGCTGTAAAGGAAATTAGATTTCACAGTCATCCACAGAAGTCAGCTGTGATTGATGTGGAGGTATCCACTCTGCTGTATTGTAGTGGGCGTGGTCCCGTAACATCCACACCACCCTGTCTCACCCAACCGTCCAATGGCAATGTTCCCTCTGCTATACTGATTATGATTGACAGGAAGTCCGTAGGCCCTAGCAGCAGAGACCAGTACTTCGGCGGCTCCAGACTGGATCTTTAATGGCAGAGTCCCGAGCCTGTCTAAAATGGGCCACAACTTTAAGAAATGAGATTATAATCTGAGGGAGGCCCTCTGTTTAGAAGTAGATGTGCTAGAACAAGGATCGATCCCAACAATATAAATATTCACAGGCACTCTAGAATCCATATTTCTAGAGTCCTCTAGAATCCATATTTCAGGTGAAAACACCCAAAAAACACCCACAATTCAGATGTTCCCCCACTCAAATTAATCTCACTTTAATCTCGCTTTAATCTTAAAAATAGAACTGCAGTGAGGTCTATCAGCTGCTCTGGTAAGCTTTTACCAGGCAACTCTGGGCCTGATGCCACTGATGCTTGCAAAGTCATTTGTCTTTCATTGTTAAGTACACCCACACACACGCACACACACACGTTTATATTCCCAATCAGAAATGTGCTTTTAAACTGGTGGGGAGTTTGCAAAGGAGATTTTATTAATCCAACAGTCTTGCTGTGTGACAGCAATGAAAAGCGATCATTGATAAATTGCTTACAGTGGCTCACCTGTATGATTTGCCTAGAAAATAAAGTGCATGCAATGACTAGCTGTAATATCCCTTAGTTTAGACTGCCTCTAATTTCTCTTAGTTTACATCAATATCCATTTACACTAGCACGAATACCTTTTAATTTAGACTGCCTCTAATACCCATTAGTTTAGACTGTCTCTAATGTCCCTTAGGTTAGACTGGCTCTAATATCTCTTAGTTTAGACTGTCTCTAATGTCCCTTAGGTTAGACTGCCTCTAATATCTCTTAGTCTGGACTTTCTCAGCTGGTCGGTATTGACTCAAAAGTGAGTCGCTACCTTGTTCTGAATGGTTCACAGAGTTGGGTCTAATTTACCTGATGTCTAACGTTTTTGTTTTTTGACAGTTGTGGATAAAGTATGCAGCAGGCCAGCTGCTGCCATAGTAACGCCAGCCAACACTTGACTGATAGGTGACAGGCTAAGTTTACATCATCATTTGTTGTCAGGGCATAAATATCCTGAGTATATAAAATGTGTGTAGCTCAAAGAGAGAGTGAAACCATCTAAACTGAGATACCATTTAGAATCAAAGTATCCCGCATGCATGGACAAAATGGTGGAGTATTTTCAACTGTGACTCCTGGTGCTAAGGACGTCACAAAAGTGCCTGAAATTGTCTTATTCCCAAAATGTTCAGAAATTGGGTGAGGTAAGCCTCACCCGGTTCTGCAGAAATGGTGTGAGGGCCGAGTATCCACCCCTCGCCACTCACTCAAAATAATGCTGCCGTTCAGCACTATCTGTGTAGAAGTGGCTTAGTTGCTCTGGTCCAGCTCAAGTCAAAGCAGAGGAACATGTGTGGAAATGGATTCGTTACTGTGGTCCAGCTCGAGTCAAAGCAGAGGAACATGTGTGGAAGTGGATTCATTACTGCGATACAGCTCGAGTCAAAGCAGAGGAACATGTGTGGAAGTGGCTTCGTTACTGCGGTCCAGCGCGAGTCAAAGCAGAGGAAGATATGTGGAAGTGGCTCCGTTATTGTGGTCCAGCGCGAGTCAAAGCAGAGGAAGATGAAGCTCTTTCATTACTGTGGTCCAGCTTGAATCAAAGCAGAAAAACGAGTAGGACACTGAGCAGAACCCAAGCAGATATCTGTACCTTCACCCCAGACATTGAATTCCTGTCACATCCCCAAGTGTCTCATTAGCATCCATAAATGTGTGTTAAGTGAAAACAGCCCATTTTGGAGGCCTACTTATTTTGTGTGTAAACACAGTTTACAGTTATGATGGTAATTTTGTTCATATTCATTAGAATCACCAGCATGCAGTCGGCATGCTCTTATTTTTAGAGCAATGTGCTCTGAATGCTGGAATGAAAATATTTGTATATTGAAAAAGGATGGCATTGTATATGTGTGTGTTTACTAGTCTATTTAAAAAAAAAAACACACTTTCTTGGTTTAAATCATATAAAAGTGGGTTGTAACTTAATGGCCTTGGGAAAATGAGGGTCCCAAGATGTTTCAGACTGGCTCCATTATCTCTTAGTTGAGACTAGCTAACAGCCTGTTCTCTCACTTTGGTCTCACCATCAGCACCTCACACCACTGGGAAACGTTGCACCATGTTTATGGGCTCATTAAGCAGTAAGCTGAACAGTACAGTAGAAGCTTCCTGAACCTCAGGAGCCTGCGGTTCAGCTAATGAACTCTGGGATTTGAGTAGGGGGTGTGGCCTTGAAATTTTTTTTTTTTTTGAGGAGGGGATACATACCACTGTAGTGCTGAGCAGCTGAGCCTGTGTGAAGCTTGTAAACGTCTAGGAATCACAATGAGCACCAGAGGGTATTTCCATCCCTCTCTCTCACACATACACACATTTTGGGCCTCTGTGTGTGTGTGTGTGTGTGTGTGTATGAGTGAGCGCAACACAGGAACTCTGTGGGGTTCGGCTCATTAGCCGACGCGCTCAAGGATCTGGTCATTAATGAGTAGGGAGACAGAGAGACTAACACCAGCCTTCTCTGCCAGACCTTCTCCTTGCTGCTTCACACCTATGTCTGAATATACTCAAACAGGGACTTCCCTGCTCCATCCGTTGGGTCCTCTGCAACGCTTAACCAGGAGCTCCCAGCCTCCAAACCATTGATTGCAGTGCACTGCTTGCTATTTTCCAAACAGACCATAATTATCCAACCCTCCGCGTCCTCGCGCACGAGTAGTCAGAGCAGGGGTTTCTGGGGCCTGGAGTTCAAAATTCAGGCCCAGAACTTTCATCAGCAGCGGCGCTGCAGGGTTCTCGGTAAACTCGGCTAACAGACGGAACAGTAACGTACGCGTAAAACAGTCTGGGAGCCGAGGTTTTTCGCTCCTCCTGCGGGGAACAGCTCCTCCAGTGCGCAGCGGTGGCCTTTTACCGCTCACCAGGCAGGTCCCGCTCGACTTGGTCTACAAATGCTTCATTGTAATTTTATTGCTGAATAGGATGTCCACATTATGACTTAAGATACTGCAAAAGAAGCAGGATGGAAGGCTGCTTCACTGTTGCATCCTGGGAAGGATAATGCTCACAGAGGTTGTCACACAATCGCTAACATCAATCATTTGTCAGAAAACTTTTTTTTGCATACTGACATCAGCTAACAAATAATATCGCAAATGGCTCTACAGTTCAGCCTCGAATGTAATCAACGAAAGAATATGAAATACATATGAAAACAGTCTTTGGTCAACAGCACGCGAAAAATAATTTATTGTAAATGATAGACAGTTACTGGAAAAGCAATATAACATAACACATCCAAGCACTACTTGAACACTACTTTTAAGCACTTCTGTGATTTCCATGAAAATAACAAAAATGCTAACTACCAGATACTGACAATTAGCAGGGCAAGAGAGAGAGAAAAAATGAGAAGTTGATGAAAATGAAAAATGAGTGAGAGAACAAGAGATCACTGTTGGCCGATCAGTTTAAAACATTTAATCAACCATCAACCAGTCAAGTTCAGCATTGAACAAATGTACAAACGGTCAGTTCCACACGTGAACTCCATGCATTTAACCATATGAGTCTGCACCTGCTAACCTATTCAGCAGTGTGAATTACAGAAGCAGACAGACAGGGTAGACGCCAAGTCCCGCCATGTGACCGGGAAGCGCCTGATTGGTCCAGCACACCCAACGCAAGCGTCATCATTCGGAGAAAGGAAGAGCACCTCGGACCATTCCAGAATCATGACCCCCCCGCCCACCCATGTGTGGGTTTGGGAACGACACTAGAAGCCCCTGATTTGACGGAGGGATTTCCTGGATTAAGGGCAGATCTCGTGAATATTAGAAAAATTAATAACCATTCAGTAAATCTGCCATTTCAGAGGAGATCTGGTGTCTTGTCTCTCCACCCGCCTCTCCGCCCATCTCTCCGCCCGTCTCTCCACCCGCCTCTCCGCCCATCTCTCCGCCCGTCTCTCCGCCTGCCTCTCCGCCCATCTCTCCACCCGTCCTTGTCTCACGATAAACAGCACGCTCCGTAGTGATACGGGCCCGAGTGATGTCATTCTCGTTTGTGTGCAAATGATCATGCAGACAAGTTATATCTCACCACCGCAGACCTTCAATCTCTGGGTCACCCCAAACCCACAGAACTTCCACTGGCTTTTCTTACTGAGAGCAATTACAGAAATGATTTCCACTTCTCTTCCACCATTTATAATATCTGCTGCACTTATAAGAAAGAACACAGTGCGGATGCCTGAAAGTGTGTAATAATGACAGAATAATGACTGTGGTCATCTCTCTCTCTCTCTCTCTCTCTGTCTCTCTTTCTCTGTCTCTCTTTCTCCCCAGTCAAGAGCATCAAGTAAACAGCATTCAGCACCATGGCTCTCTAAGTATCTGTGATGATATCCAGATACATGGTTTAAGTGCACATGAAAGCGGAGCCGGAAAAAGAGGGAGAGAGAGAGGGAGGGAAAGAGAGACAAAGAGAGAGAGAGAGAGAGTCAGAGACAGACTGACAGAGAGAGAAAAAGAAGGTAATTACAACAGAAGGGTCATTCCATTGTGTCAGTGGGGGGGGGGGGAGGAAGCAAATGTGAGTTTTTCCCAACATACAAATATTTGATTCGAGTCACACAAGAAAGAGAACAGAGCTGCTCAAAGCAAACGTCAAAACTGCGGAAACAGATACACCAACACACTCCAGCACCACTGAACAGAAGTGTTATGACATATATAGCAGCACGAGTCACTTTGTATGACTGTACATTGCACAGTCCTCAACATAAGGGATGGCGTTCGCTCTGTGTGCCACGTCTCGAGTAAGGAAGCGCTGTTTATGTGTACGACGCAATAGCAGCAAAGCTAATTTAATAGAGCGAAATCTGCTAATGTTACAACAGGATGGCATCCACCATCCCACAATTCCCTATTCCTGTTCCACGGCTGTTTGCATTTGGCCAGTGGGACTGCAAATGGACGTTGTATGCAAATGAAGTCAACTGAAGTTACTTTCTCTGTAGTAATTAAAGATTAATATTTGGGAACCAGTACTACCTTTATCCATCTACTACAAACACCCCCCCCCACTCACACAGATGGGGGGGGGGTGAGAGAGGCGGGGCTGAGCTTGAGGGTCAACGACCGTAAGCCCGTCTGCAGCACTGAGAGATTGGCCCTGAGAGGCTGCCACTGAAAGCAATCATGTTCAACTCATACCACTAATCTTCAGCAGAAGGGTTATAATCTCAGTTCCAGTGCTGGGAGGGAGGACAAAGACCTCGCCGGGATTAATAATCTGGGCTTGGCTCTTTGGTACACCACCCGGCACGTAATACATCAAATTCACAAGCGGCTAACTGCTTCGCTGCATGTAAAGTGAGCTGTTGGATTTGGACCTCATTAAATGTCCCCTCCCCCTCCCTTAGTAATTATTATGGATCCCAAATGAAAGCAGAGAGGATTTCTCTTCTCTAGGTAATATTGTAAGTGCACAGTTCTGGTAGAAACACTTCGATTGGTTTGTCTCAATGCCCAATCGCATTGAACGATGCTCAGGACACCATAGGATCAAGTCTTCGCCCTTCTACAGCCTGATGTGGTTACCGGGACAGAGAGGACTTCTCTCTGGACCTGTTACTCTGGCGACGGTTGCTAACAGCCTCCGCATTATTTCCTTCCTCCTCATAGGTGCGTGGTAAAATCTCAGGACGTCCAATATCGCTGTGGTGCGCCATGCCTGAACGGGACAAGAATTCGAAGCATGTTTGATATTTCTACTGGAGTTACAGTGGTCCTTTCTCCTCCATTCTACTCATTTTCGAATTATGAGGCAGCCATGTTTAGTCCTTTGACTTTTGCCCATTCCACTGATTCGAATTCTGCGGCAGCCATGTTGTACCAGCACCAGGTCACGGTGGCCTTTATACATTCTAGTCATTCTAATTCTGTGGTGGCCGCGTTCGATTCGGCACCTTTGCCAGCATGAGAGGCAAGCAGAGAAGCTCAAACTAGATGGTGCTCTCCGGTGGTCCAATCCGAGCTCTTCACCACATCCTTCATGTTTAATTAATTACCCTGTTGATATTTCATAGGTTCAGAAAATTCGATAATAGCTTATGAATTCCCACTCACACATATATATTGATTCCTGAAAATGCCAACAGCACGTGGAAGCAAAACCACCCAGCAAAACTGAAAATGGCTGCCTGGTGTTGGGGGGGGGGGGGGGGGGGGAAAAAACAAACAGAAAAAAAAAAACACAAGCGAAACAAAAGCAGAATAGAGAAGCACGGGATAAGGAGAAAAAAAAAAAAAAAACGACAGGACAGACACAAAGAAATAAAAAGAGAAGAAAAAGCAAG
>JAOYMR010019976.1:0-11636 GCA_025802075.1 Tenebrosternarchus preto | reverse complement strand
TGATCTCTAGGTTGTACCTGTGCTCCTGATCTCTAGGTTGTACCTGTGCTTCTGATCTCTAGGTTGTACCTGTGCTTTTGATCTCTAGGTTGTACCTGTGCTTCTGATCTCTAGGTTGTACCTGTGCTTCCTGGCTAAAAGGGCTTCTGTTACACTGCCACTGTACAAATCTCTTTATGTGGTCTTATCCAGTTCATACACCACCTGCAAGACCCTCTGATCTGCCGCTGCCTGAGGACATAGTCCCTAAAAACAGAAAGTAGCCATTACAGTACATTTCCTCTGAGCACAGGAAATGGACCTTATGCTTAGGTTGTCCTCAATACAAGTCAAATCAAATCATATCAGATTTATTTATATAGAGCCTTTTACAACAGACGTCTCAAAGCAGCTTTACAAGAGTCCAAGCCCCCAGTGAGCAAGCCAAGGGTGACCGTGGCAAGGAAAAAATCCCTAAGAGCGTGAGAAAGAAACCTTGGGAGGAACCAAGACCAAGAGGAACCAAGGGGGGAACCCATCCTCTCCTGGCCGAAACCGGTCATCGTGACAACAAGATAAATATAAAATATAATGTTGAGAAGGGCCTCCATTCAGTTGATTAATCCTCCATCTGCGTCCACTGATGCATCACCATACCCTCTAACCTATGCAGAACCTGCCATATGAAATGAATTCTCTCAGCCTCCTGTCATATCTTGCGATAGTTTGAGATATTAGGTATTTTTGGAACATAACCTGTTTCAGATCTCAGGTGGTTCAAATGCCTGTCAGTATATGCATTTGTTCCTTTTTTGTGGTTTATTTGTTTATTCTGCTTGTTTGCATTCTGCTACTTTCTACATAGATATTTCATGTGAAGAAGGGCGTCTTCTGAATTTATTTGAATATGCGTTTATTTTCCCGTCACAAGGGTGAAGAGCACAACTTCAGGAAATGTCACTGGAGTGTTACAAATGATCGAATAACAAATGTTTCAACCTAAGAGAAAGATCCTAACGAGCCTCTGAATCCTGCAGAATACCTGTATCCATGGCGATGCCCTCTCATCTTCCCCCTGTCATCTAGGCTAAATGGATATGTACCCTGCACTGGTCGCTGAGCAGTGAAGGACTGCAACAGAGTTCATGACCTGGTTCACAGCACACCACCCTCAGAACGGGTGGGGGGGTGTGAGACGACAGCAGAGACATGAGAGGGCGCACAACGTTCTGAAAAAACAGCTGTTTATCTCTGCTTACTCTAAGGAAGAGGAAAGAGAGAAACTGTGTGGTTGAAAGAAGCAGTGGGCTGTGAACCTCGTCATCCTCAGAGTACAGCAGTACATCTACTGGAAAAATCTGTGGAACAAAGACTGCGTTTGACACCAAATCATGTACTGTACTGTACACCCACTCCTTGCCATGTGTTTCCAATTCAAGGCCAGTTAAAATGGTTGGATTCTTCGGTGATTGGATGGTTGAGTTTATTGTTGTGTTCTAACACTCTCAGAGATTTCTCTCACACTTCATTTTACAACTGATCCAAAAGGGTTACAAAGGGTCCTGGTTAAGAGTTGTCACAGGTAACATCCACACAGAGACTCAGTCTAATATTATTATTCCTTCTCTTGAGTCCATTTAAATCAGACACATTCTGTTCAGGATTCTCTGGCAAGTTCCTTCCACTGGCACTCGTTCACACACATGATCTAAAGATCTGCTATATCTGTCCATTATCTCGATTAACAAGGTCAAACGGCATCTGCTACTGTGTTTTGTTCTATAAAAGCAAAGTTAATACCTCCATGAATCACCATTATGTTCTGTGTAGCATGCATTCAGCTTAGCGAACGCTACATATCACCAGCAAATTAGACCGAACACTTCAGTGTGTGCAACACTCTCATTAAAACCCCATATGTTAGATCGGTGCGGACATGGAGAAAGTCTCTGAAACCAAGGATGGTGGGCATCTGTCTGCTCCTGAGTGTTGTGCACAGTCTGCTGGCTGTTCTGGCCCAGTGCTGTTAAAAGAGATCATCAGGGTTTAACAAATGGAGACCACAGCTGTGCCTAACAGCTCTGCAACCACCAGCCTCTAGTCCAGTCACTACTAATCACCAAGTACCATTTCACCCACCAGTCTCTAATAATAACCAACCCTTTTTGCAGTGTTACCTTTAGATATGTTTTTCTACAAGATGCATGAAAAGAGTCAATGAAAATCCAGGACCTTTAAGTTCAGTGTTAAATATATAATAAGTGTGTAATATGACACTCAACAGTGATTTTGATTCATGCAAAAAAAAAAAAAATAAATACCTGCCTTATGTATTCTTGCATGCTGAATACAAATGTGTTCTGAATTGATCAGTTTCTGCAAGCCAGAATAAACAAAGCACATGCTCAAGAAATAAACATCATAATTTATTCAGTAGTTCTATGGACATGTAAAATTTCACAAAACATCAAATGTGTTATGACTGTACTGCTACTAGTTGATGTTCTGGATAGCTGATCATACAAGAACAATAAACAAGGCATATTTTTGGCACAACATAGCGCTATATCAGTTAGTGAGGGAGTATATGAACAGACCACTTCAGAGGCAGCCCTACTTTACCACTGTAAGAGGGGCAACATCTGTAGTAAAGATCAGAGTTATGAGTGGGGGGACAGGAGCATTAGGGATTTGGAATAAATGATGGTCGAATTATTTTAGTAGATATAAGGCTTGAGTATGTGTAGAGAGTATGTGTGTGTGTGTGTGTGTGTGTGTGTGTGTGTATCTGCTCTTTGTTTGACAAGTCCGTAGTGAACTTGGAGAAGAGTAAAGATTAAAGCAATAATTTGCATCATATTGAGTGGTGTGTGTGTGTGTGTCTCTGCTCCTTGTTTGACGAGTCTGTAGTGGACTTGTAATGATTAAAGCAAAATCTGAATGAATATTTATAGTGACAGAACAACTGTGGTTTTGAAGTGATTAAGACAAAAAGAAACCACAGGACTCAGTGGTGTGTGTGTGTGTGCGCCTGTGTGTGTGTGTGTGTGTGTGTGTGTGTGTGTGCGCCTGTGTGTGTGTGTGTGTGTGTGTGTGTGTGTGTGTGTGTGTCTGCCCCGTATGTCTCTGGGGCATAAAGACAAAAGAAACCACAGGATTCAGTGGTGTGTGAACAATGTTTACCCAACAATCACAGAATCCCGTTTTAGCATTTTGCTACTTCGGTGTAGTTAATAATACAGTATAATATTCAAGTAATTACATCAAGAATATTAAGAGTTTTTACCAAAAGTTACAAAAGGGAACAAGGGGGCGTGAAACAAAAATGGCCTTTATGTTACTGGTTTAAAACCCTTTATTGTATCAAATCAAACATGACTGGAGCGTTGAAGGAGATCAGACTACAACAAAGGCAGCAAGATTGACAGCGTATGTACATAAAGGTTAGAGCAGTCAGAACTGACGACAGTTAGTTAAGATTTTAAGAGGTAGGAGTTGGAGCTACGCACATTCGGAGCGAATTTGGACCAGGAAAAAATTACCCACAACAGACAAACACAGACAAAAAGAAGAAATTAAAGTCTCGTGCTGACTATTTCAAAGAATAAATATATCAAAGAACAAATTAAACATTCCTGGCAAATGAAAGAACAAGAAATAGACTCTGAGTTGGTCAAATAGAGAGCTCCAAACTATAAGTCAATAAGTAACTGAATGTCTGTTTTGCTCTGGTGCCCTGTATCTTCTCAGGTGCCTGACATGTACCGTGGCTGGTGTTCCTCCTTCACCTTGTGCCTCCTCCTCCTCCTCCTTCTGAGGATGGGTTCTCCCAAGGTTTCCCAGGGAGCTTTTCCTTGCCACTGTCACCCCTGGCTCACTCATTACAGACTTGGACCCATGTCTTTGTAAAGCTGCTTTGTGTCTGATTTGTTGTTAAAAAGCTGATTTGTTGAAAGAAAAAAAAAAAAAAGATCCCTAGGTGTAACATCCCCCTCCCCCCTTTGTTTCATACAAATGATGAATCTCGTTGTGATTCTCTTCACCTCAGTCCCTCTGCCCCTCAGTGTGCGTATAAACCCAATTTGTATAAAGTGTTAGTGTAAGTTACTGTCTTCTGCACTCGGCATTGTTTTGTTTTGTTTCATTATTCAGCAAATGCTCTTCTTGGCATCTCACCAGCGCCACATATACAGGCTGAACAGGATGTGTTTAGGTTTCTGGTAGGGAAATAATGGAGAGGTTCCAAAGACAGTTCTGTTATCTAATCCAAGAGATTTTGGAGGACGTTCAACTATAAAACAACCATCTCATCACAAGAGGAGGAAACTGATTAGACTAAGAAAAAGAAAAATCAAGATGAAGCACACGTGAGCCTCTAACTAAAGAGTTTAATGCACGGAAACAAACAAAAACCTATAAAAATGAACCAGAAGCATAAAAGAAACCCAACGTGAGAAGAAATGGCCAACAGTCGGGTCACGCAAACAAAACAAATATAAAAACACAGGTGCTGCGTCAAACGTGGTGGGACATGACGACATATCAAGACCATGTGCAACTGAAACACTAAACATAAAGAAACTCAAAGGGCAACGGCACCGCTGTATGACAAAGGCCTCCAGCAGGGGGCGCCACCAGTGCTGTTTCGTATGAATAGTGATGTTTTGATTTTATTTAAAATTTGAACATTTAAAAATTGGCACACTTTACCATGCAAAATGTGTTTATTCTGGTTGAATCACCTATAGGATACGTTCGTCACAGCAAAAATGACTGAAAAACAAATATATATTATTGTCATGATAAAAAAATTATACAGTATTTATTATGTAGGATGTTCATTATGTTAATGCATCGTTGGGTTTTAAAAAATTGCTTTATAAACAGAATGCATATTATTATTATTATTATTATTATTATTATTATTATTATTATTAGCACTGTATGACTGTACAGTGCAGTTTAGCTGTACTTAGAACTGCTGGTGGGATTTTTAAAAGCAGGACATCCGAGTCCAAAACGGAGGGTTGATCATGCGTCATCAGGGACAGGACAGGGAAAATACCCGCGTTTTATCCAGGGGGTTAGCAAGAGGATTCAAGCTCTTTCTTTGCAAAGTCTGGCTTTCTAGTAAGGGATAGAAATGCTGTAAGTGTATCCACAGTCAGAACAGAAATGCTGGTTCAGCTTTTTTTTTAATGAAAGCGTTTTTCAAACAAGCAAATCCAAGCCCAGTTAGATTAAACTAAACCTTAAATCCAATAAGATGGCAAAAAGTTGGTATGTTGTAGAAAATCTAATCCAGGAGCCACTGAAACTCAGGGATGAGACATTCATTTGAATTCAATTACAGGTATATTGTCAGTCACTCGGTTGCTTTGTGCAGTTAGTTTTAGCCATCCTCCAACTTGAAGTACAGAAATACTGTTAGCTGGATACTTTTGTATTGCTGAGCAATTTTGTTCTGAAGCTCTTCCATTTGATTTTGCCTTGAGGTTTGAATTCAAGCCATGTGGAGGGACTCATTGGTAAATCTTAGGGATTGGATATTGTCTACAGGTCCAAATGTGATTGTATGCTCTTTAAAAATCTTGATGTGGTGTTTGTAGCATGTCTGGGAATGAGAAATCAGTGAACCGCATAGAAAAAGACCAGATAGCCAGAGGGCAAGTAGCTCAACAACATGCCTGGAAAAAATTCCCCAAACCACAAGCTACACTAAAGCAAAGACAGATAAAATGGCAGAGAGGGAGAGAGACAAAGAGAAAGAGAATATAATGTTCTAACGAGAGAAGGTATCTCCATATACGTAACAGCAAGCAAAGTGGACTTGCAGCAAAAGAAACATCCACAATTTTCTCATTTCACAGGACTCCATCACCCCTGCACCACCCAGAATAATACCGCACAGTGCGTCCAACCATGACAAACAGGAGCCTCACCATGGGAGGAGTACTCCCTGCACTGAGATACATACAGTGGCTCTGTGGCCCCAGTGGGTCTGTTTCTCACACCACCTCCATCCAGCAGTGTGTGTTCCATCCCACACCACCTCCATCCAGCAATGTGTGTTCCATCCCACACCACCTCCATCCAGCTACACATTCCATTCCAATGCAAACTCACTGATTTCTCTTGGCCTTAATGAGTAAAATTCATGTTATTTCCCTCCTAATTGTTTTGTTCTTTCACACTTCATTTCTGTAATTAATGACTTCCATTCACCTTGATAATGCATTAAGAGACTCATTAGGGGGAGATGGACCAGAATAAAAAGCTCACTGGCTGTCAGAGTGTGTATCTGTGCGTGTGTGTGTTTAACACTCTGAAGCAGTTCCACAAGAAGAGTCCCACAGTCCCTTCCCTTGGACGCCTCATCACTGTGCTGTACTGTGCAGCAGTGTACTGTAGGGCCACTGTATCGTACTACAGGGCCACTGTATCGTACTACAGGGCCACTGTATTGTACTGTAGAACCACTATCGTACTGTAGGGCCACTCTGGGCTGAGTTTCCCATTTCTGGCGAGCAGCCAAACCCACCAGGCCACATCATGGACTCTGTTAACACTCTCATAATGTGCTTCTGAACTCCAATCCCAAAGGGCCACAGTTCCACAGTTCTAAAAGCAATAAATCAGGGGGAAACAAACAAACAAAAAAACTGTTCAGTTCAGTGGTGGTGGTGAGGAGGGACGGAAGGTTCCGCTCCTGTACTTGGACTTCACTGGCGTAGATCATACAGGTCTCTGGCCGAATTGACTCGTCATGCTACACTCAAACTGTATGTGCACATGCACTTGGAAGTCTGACTCAGTACGATACAAATATTTCTTTCAGCTCGGAATAAATGCAATTAAGTCAGACTGAAAGGGTTCGTTGGTGAACATCAGAGTTAAAAATGTTCAGTTCCCATGTTACTTGCGTCGATATGCTCTTAGCAAAGCCTTGTGTTCATAAGGGGAAAGTGAGACCCACCTGCTCAGAGAACCACAGGGCATGGATTTTATTGGCAGATATAAATGTAGCAATTGAAACAATGGGGGGGGGGGGGATGTGCATTAACCTTGTTTGCATGTTAATAGCAGGCAGAGATGGAGCCTATCTGAGTGTGTGGTCCTGATTATAGGGAAGCACACAAAGCCGGGCTTGAAACCCTGCAGCTGCCATCTGTGATCAGCACACACCTGTACGACACAACAAAAGAGCAGGTGAGATCATTCGGGATACTGTGTGTGTGTGTGTGTGTGTGTGTGTGTGTGTGTGTGTGCGCGTGCGTGCGCCAGTGTCACTTGCAGTTTTCAGTTTCATCAAAAGCACAGATTCCAGTCCTATGCTTGGCATATGTTTCTCTTCTTTTGAATTTGTCCTGTCCAAGACTTTCATGAGACGTGTTTGTGGTTGTGCACATCTCACAAAACGCATTGCTGGTGTTGTAATGAATCAGAAAAATGTACCACTGCCAACTCACTGAGTGATAATTGCATGTAGAACACACACACACACACACACACATTCAGAGGGAAGGCACAAAAATGTGCAAGTCACACTTAGCGACCAGGACTAAGAGCACTGACTTACACACACACACACACACACCCCACCACTGATTTCTTGTCATGCACGGTCAGTGTTCTCTGAGCCAACATTTTAAAGCCATAAAACTTGGTAAAACTGCTGAATTAAATCAGCACCCCTAATAATCCCTTAGACGCTCTGTTATGATGTTTGAAACAACCGTCTTTTGAGTGCCACAGTGAAGCTCTTTAATGTAAACTTCCAGACATGGAATACAAAACTACCCACATCATCTGCACACAGGTTCCTGACATAGGTGCGCAACGCAAATCCATCGCTGCGGAGCTCCTGTTCACCGATGATGTCACACAGCATGCATATAGAGGAGTAAAGAGGAGCAGCTGGGAAAAGACACAGGAAGAATGGTAGGAGCAGTCATCAGCTACAGTCAGCTACAGTCAGCTACAGTCCCTCCCCTCCCCTCTGCTCTCCCACATGAGCCCCTCCACCCTCATTTTCAGTAACCCTGCCCTCAGAGCTGCCCCTCACTACCTGACCCAAACGCTGATGAATAAAACAGACGTTTTGCCTCAGAATACTACAGGTGGCTCCCTCCCTCCCTCTATCCATCTGTCCCTCTCTCCCTCCATCTTTCCCTCTGTCCCTCCCTCTCTCCCTCCCTGTATCTCTCCATCTATGCCTCCGTCTCTCCCTCCATCTATTCCTCTGCCCTTCCATCTATCCCTCTGCCCTTCCATCTATCCCTCTATCTATCCCTCTCTCCCTCTCTGTCCTCCTTGTCCTGCGTTGCCCTTCAGTGCACCTGCAGATTTCTTCTCTGTAACATCCACCACCTTTGTTCACTTTGTTTTCCTTCTTTCTCCCACTTTCGTCTTATTAGAGCTCAGTAACCCTGTCTGAACCAAGTTAGAAAAAAAAGAAACACTGCAGTACGTAAGACTCCTGACTCTGGCTCCTGATTGGCCGAGGCTAGGGACCAGTGTGACATTTCCAAATAATAAATATGTAGAGATGAGAGGGCGCACGGACGACTCCACTTTCACTGTGTTTAACCTGAAAAGGGACAAAGTGTTCAAGGCCAAGGCACGAACAAAGGCCTTCGTGGGCTGGAAGCAGTGGAAAGTCCAGATTATCACCCACTCTGTGGTCGTTTGGTACCACTATGTTTGTATGCATGTGTGTGTTTGATCTATTCTTAGTGCAGACTACATGTAATTGATTACGATGGTGGATATGAAGAGAAAAGAAAAAAAGTTCTATTATCTGCTCTTATAGATAAACCTTTTTAATATGCATAGACCTTTTTTATAGTTATACTGCTTTTTATAATCATATACTGTTTTTATAATCGTAAACCTTTTTTTGTATCTGAATGGTATGGAGGCTCTGAAGGGATACGATGTATTTTGTACAACCTTGTTAAAGGAAGTTCAGACTTGTGCTAATCCCATGGTAACCACAACACCTGACAGATACAAGATGGTGAGTGGCAATTACCACACATCAGTCAGCGATAACATGAACCACTTGGGTAGCAATGTAGAGGTCCTTCTGTTGGCACCAAACCTTTGAGGCTCCACCTCACAATTTAAAGGATTATGCGTCTTAAATGAACATCACATAAACGCTCGACTGGATTGAGAGCTGTGGAATTTGATGACCAAATCAACACCGACCTTTTTCCTGAAACCATTCCCAAACAATTTTTCAATGCAGGATGCATTATCAAGTTTAAAGAGACCACTACCACTAGGGACACGGGGGTCATAATGAGAACACTTGTCAGCATGGGAACACCCAATGGTCGGCATGGAAACACTGGTCGGCATGGGAACACCCAATGGTCGGCATGGGAACACTGGTCGGCATGGGAACACCCACTGGTGTGCAGATATGTAGCCCGCGTGCAGCACGCCGTCAGGCACAGTGTGTTCCGACACTTTTCTATCTCACACACTTCTATCACAGCCAGACTGAAGGTCTGCATTTGAGAGAAATACGGAAAAAAAAACGCCAATTGGACTTTTCGCAAACATTTTCCAAACCTGAACGCTGAAAAGTAAAGTATGGAATCGTGCTGTTCCAGATGTAATTCTTCCATGTGAAAGCAAAACCAGCTGTAATGAGCCCCTCCTCCAAACAAACCCCTAAACCTTTTAGCAGTTTGTGCTACAGTAGATCTTCTGTGGTATCACACCAATCAAGGAGGCTTGGCCGCCCATGACCCCGTGGTTGGTTTCCTAGTTTTTCCTTGGACCAGTTTTGGTAGGTACTAACCACTGCATTCTGGGACCATATTGGGGAAAAGGTGGAGAAAAAGCTGATCCGTAGCGCTGGCGAGGTTGTAGGTGTGGAGCTGGAATCGCTGATGGCAGCGTCAGAGAGGAGGATGCTGTCCAAGCTGCAGGCCGTCATGAACAATGGCTCCCCCACACTCCACGAAACAGTGAGAAAACACATTTAGTATGAGCCTCATTCCTCCGAGATGCACCACAAAGCTCCACAGGAGGTCATTCAAACTTTACAACTCCTCCCTCAAAGTTTGATCATGAGGCTCATCTGTGCTACGTGCATAATTTTACGTGTATTCAGGTGAACTGCTTCACACTGTAAATCCATATTTATTAATCACTGACACTTTAATGCTGAAGTTATACAAATTCTTTTTCATTTATTAAGCGTATATTGAGTGTTTATTTTATTGCCGTTCTTTTTCTCGTCCATACAAGCAGCGTCGATTGTACCTGCAATTTCCTTCTGGGATTAATAAAGTGATTCTGATTCTGAAAAGGTAAGAAAAATATACAGGTCTCTGAGGAACCCTGGAAGTGTAGAAATCGTCCACGTGTGAAGAGCTGCAGTCTTACCAAATAAAACGGTATCCAGGACAGTTTACCGGAGACTCCAGTGTCCCGTGTGGAGTAACTCAACAAAAGCACAAACAGCAAGACAGAGGCAACACACACTAAGGTTATGACCACCATCCACGCACACACAATACTTTCTACTGTCTTTTTTTTTTAAGCATGTATTTTTTTTTATTCCCTTTTTGTTGTTTTAACAAAACTAAAAATAACAGTGGAATTGACGCACAAGAAGATGCTAATTTAGCCAACATCCTGCAGAGCTGACAACACCTTTCTAAAGATTACAGGACTTGAGACTAAGGGCTCCCATTAAATTCCTCTCTCTCTGGTAAGTGTTCTGGGTTAGGCTCTCTCTGGTCAGCAGAGCTGCAGTACCAATACGATCAGAGAACTTTCCCTTCAGTACTTTTAAATATCACAAAGAAACATGGATATGTGTGTCAAACACACACACACACACACAGAAAAATAGACTTCAATTAAGTGTGTAGTTCTATAATGATCATCCATTCTAACGAACATACATGACGTACAGACTGTGAGACTCCACAGCTAAAGCAAAACACATTAGCGGAAAAAAAATGAACCCCTAATTATTTAGTCCGAAGAAAACAAGTCTTCACTTAGTTCTCTTGCTTCCACTGAACTGAATATTAATTATTCTTCTTCTTTTGCATTCCTGTCAGATTTGTTTTTTAATCTGATTTTGCCTAAATGTATTGACTTTAGAAGGAAGCTTTGCGGGAGGTTGTTCATGTTTCCATGCGGTTTGTGAATAACCTAATAAATCCCAAAATACAGTGTTTTGGCCTTTGATCCACTGCAAATGTATGTTTACCAGTCAAAGAGCACTTGCATGCACCTGCTCCTGGTCAGTAAACAAACAGGTGGCAGACAGCCAGAAAAACAAATGGACAGATGCCATAATAAGAGTTTTGACAGGAGGGAACCAAAATCAAACAGCTCTGTGTAGTTAATCCAAAAGAAGTATTCCACTCAGGCGCGAAGCAGTGTGTAGTTTAAGTCCAAAAAAAGATAAACCACACTGATTGCATCTGGTAGTGTTCCCACCATGCTGCTCTGGCCAGAAATAGGTCAGTAGGAGACTCTTGAACATGTTATCATCTCATTTTTCTACCACCCAACACAGGACACCACCTCCTCACCCAGGACACCACCACCCAACACAGGACACCACCTCCTCACCCAGGACACCACCACCCAACACAGGACACCACCTCCTCACCCAGGAC
>JAOYMR010019443.1:0-18782 GCA_025802075.1 Tenebrosternarchus preto | reverse complement strand
TATCATTAACATCTGCATCTTTGTACTTTTAGTCTTTTGCGCTTGTGGAGATGAGAAACCCCAGTGAGAAACCACTCAGCTTATCTGTAATGTTGCACCTGATGGAGGCGGGGCCTGATAGAGGCGGGGCCTGGTCAGAGGGCTCAGGACGGGGGGAAACACCTCGTCCGGGCTCCTGCGCGGGAGCATCTGCTCCAGTGTGGAGGAGAGCGTGACGAGGGTCAAACCCTGCGTGGGCTGTGATGGTTTTCACGCCCGTTACGGGTTTTCCAGCGGCGCCTGCTGAGAGTCGGGGAACGCTGCGTGCTCCCACTGTTTCCCAGTGGGATACAGTTGGTGAGCTTAGCTTCACCCAGCGATTCCACGTGGAATCCGACCCAACAAACGAAGAGGGTCAGCAAACCGGAAGTCGTTAGGGCGGCGGTGAGGGGAATCTGTCGGCGTTCGGGATGGAGCCAGAACCTGGTGGTGGAGAACAGCAGTGGATGGGGAAGGTGGAGGTGGGGGGGGTTTGATGGAGCGGTGGATGGGGTGGAGGTGGGGGGGGGGTTGATGGAGTTTGGATGCTTCTATCCTGCTGTTACTCTGTTATGTTTGGATGCCTCTGTCCTGCTGTTACTCTGTTATGCTTCAGTGTGTTTTTAAAAACTAGCATTAACAGTGTGCTCTTTGCACTAGACCTGCACAGGCAAACCCTTTTGAAAGGTTTGTGTCTGTGTGTGTGTGTGTGTGTGTGTGTGTGTGTGTGTGTGTGTGTGTGCTCATGAGTGCTTCCAGCCTTCTCCACAGTACATAGCTATGGTAATTCTTTTAGAGGTTGGGGGTTGATATTTTGTTTGAGCTCTGGCTGGGTGACGTTCTTAGCATGAGTGTTACGTGTTCTCGTGCCTGTGTGCGTGCTCATTATGACACGCGTGCCCGTCAACACGTGCACACTTCCACAGACGAACGCGCTAGTTAAGGTGCACACCACTCGTTACGATGCGCATTACTCATTAATATGCACGTGCTCGTTAAATGCGTGTGCTCGTTAAGCCGCATGCACATCTGGCATGACACACACTAATCGCTTCTGCACTTTGGAAATTCTCAAAGCATTTTGCCTTTGTTTGTACACAATGAGGCACAAATCCTTCAGCTGCGCTCTACATATCAGCTGGGCAGGGTTGTACCAGCCGCATAAATTACAGGCTGGAAATAATAATTAAAGTGGAAAAAAAAAAACCCCACAACAACAGAGTTGTAACATCGGCTCTGTTTTTCAGTGATGTGACCATAAACACTTAACGAATGCAAGTTATATACGTAATGTGTTTGTAGGTGTTTTTTAGTTGTTTGCGTGGGATGAAACACTTCGGGGGGGGGGGGGGGGTGCGGTTTTTACCAAATGGACACGTGAGTGAGCGTGAGGTGGCCTGGACGTCTGATCCTGTGTAACTCATAACGGGCCTTGATGGTTGAGGGGGTCACGATTAAAGCGTCTGGCGGCTGGACGGGATGCTGGTCTTGGTCCACAAAGAGAGAAAAGCTAGCGAAGGTTTTGTAACAGGATCCAGGCAGGAATTACCCTGTTGGCAGGTACTGAAATGGAGGAGAGGAAAAATCACTTGTGTAGGAATGTGGTTAATCTGTCCAGGATTGATGCTTTTGAGGAGAGGAAGGCCAGTGGTTTAATAGACTGAAACTTTTGTAATTGTAGAAACATGATCTAAAAATCCCACGCGGCCCTTTTACCCCTGAACAGGGGCAGAAAGCAGGGGAGATGGGGGGAGAGAGAGAGAGAGAGAGAGAGAGAGAGAGAGAGACGATCCTGATGATGGAAACTCCGCAGCATATCCGGAAGGTTCCACAGAACATGGTAGCAGCTCCAGCAAGTGTGTTTGGGTGTGTATGCCTGCGTGTGTCAGTGTTCCTACACTGAATGCCTTAATTATGTTAATCTCCTAATTCCACTCAATTGCCTGATGTTTTCCAGTTGGCAAGGCTGTGTTTCGTAAAACAGCAGGATGTGCGGCAGGAGCAGACAGTCAGCAGGGGGCGACCTCTCTAACTTCCCAGCCTCTCCCATGTTTCTTTGTGTTGGACCACTTGTTAAATGAGTTTTGTGTGCTGTCAACCCTTAAACTATCCCAGAATTCACCATTGTGCAGGTCAGGCGTGTGCTGTTAGACGTGTATTACGTCAAGCCTGTGCTGTGTCAGGTCCAATAGAGCAGGGACACGTATGTAGAGAATGGCATCAGGCCTCGTGGCCTCGGAACTGCACGTGAGAAGAAGGCCTCAGGACGTGAGGTGAAGGCCTCAGGATGGCTTTCCTCCTCTCTCCATCCTTACTGCAGAGACTCAGGTGTGCTTGGATCATCCCACAGCTCTCCAGCATCCAGGGGTTCATCCCAGGATACATCATTGCCAGGACAGTTTTCAGGAGAGGGAGTGGGTGGGGTGGAGGGTACAGCAGGAGTTTTGCTGAGCAGAAGGGGGCAGCACTGAGCACGGCAGAGGAGCAGGGGCTTCTGGGTAGCAGACGTAGGATTGGATGAGTTGAAACATGGTCTGTTTTGCTCTGTTTTGATGAGGGTTTGGGAGAAGATAATCAGACAAAGAAGTGCATAGGACCAGAAAGATGATTTTCCGAAAGAGGGTGGATGGAGATTCATTTAGCCACCACGCTTCTCCATCCCAAAGCTTCTCCATTCTTTCGCTCGGACTCTCACTCAGACTCTTGATCACACACAGACTCTGTCAGACTCGGACTCTCAGCCTCTCACACGACAAGCTCTCGCCGGTGGAGGGGGTACAGCGTCTCTCTCTCTCTCTCTCTCTCCCGTCTAATTGAGCTCCAGCGGCCTTGGCCCCAGTGCAGGACGGAAAAGTGCTCTGATTAGCATTAATGTCGGCAACCTCACAATGCGCCCCCCCTCCTGCCCCCCTGACTCTGATTTATTTTACATATGACCCTCTATTTCCACCATCGTCTCCATGCAGGCTCATTTAAAGCGCCTCCACCCTGAGCTACAGAGGACCCACCTCCCTCTCCATCATCCTCTTCCTTCTGCCCTTGCCGCCGCTACTGCTGTTGGTTCCGCCCCTGGCCCCGCCTCCAGCCTTGCTGTCTCCGCCTTTACTGACTCTCTGCATGTGTTTGGTGGCTATCTGCTCTGCTCCAGGCGATCGGGCATCAGTCCACATCTGGCGACCAGCTCAGCTCAGTGGACCGGTTCTGTTAACCAGACCTTCCTGGATGTGTTTCCACCCGTTGCTGGGTTTTCTTAGAGTGAGCCGTGTGTGTGTGTGTGTGTGTGTGTGTGTGTGTGTGTGTGTGTTGAAATCATAGGCTAATGTAAAACAGCCTCTCAGATGTATCTTGTTTGTGTAGTAGTGGTGGCTGAGGGCAGACAGTCACACACGTGGTGGTGTGTCTCTCACACATACACACACGGGCAGCTGGGTGCTGGCCAATGTACCGACTTCATAGGAGTCATCAAAGATGAAGATGGAAGAAAACGTTTTTGGCTGTATTTCAGACAAGGAGAAAAACCTTCAGGACTGGGAGCAGTACATTCAGGAGGAGGGCAGGACATTCAGGATGTAAGCAGGACACGGTGGCATTCCTGAATGAACGGGTTAGGTTCTGAAATGTCAGCACTGTTCTAAGCTCATTTGAGCTGTCCAAACAGCACGCAGGAGTCCTCCTCATCTTCTGGAACAGAACCGGACCACAAGCCATCTGCTCTCCTGGGATGTGCGGAGATGAAAAGAATACTGACAAGATTCTGTTTTATTGGCTGAACTGGATGGTAATGAATTCCCTCTGCCTCATCCTCTTGCTACTTGCTGTTCTCTCTCTTCATATCTTCTCGTTCTCTCTCTCCATCTCTCCCTCACTCCATTTCTCTTTCTTCTTTTCCTCAGAAGCTTCCCTCTTGTATGGCTTCAAAAGCACCAGCCTCTCTCCCATATGGCTAAATTACAGCCATCTCAATGCCACGCTTGGTGGGGGGGGGGGCTGTCTCTCCACTCTCCTCTTGTGTTAATGGAAGCAGATCCGTCTGGTGTAGCACGCACATGTGTCTCCTAGGAAAACCCCACAGCATTGTGGGACATAACGGACACACCGCATCAGCTGCATTACCACATCTCTCCACACCCAGTACACCCCCTCAACCAGTACACTTCACACCCAGTATACCCTATACCCAGTACACCCAGTACACTTCGCACCCAATATACTCTGTTCCCAGTACATCCCAATCCCAGTACATGACTGGTGCAGGCTTCTGCAGGCTAGCGTTTGCTAACAGCAGTTTGTTGGACTTTGCTGAGAGTGTACCGAGTGATTTGTAGTGGAGATTAAATCACCTCAACATTGAGGAATCAAGGCATATTTGTTGATCATTTTGTGTTGATTCATTGAATCGTTCGCTCTTGTCCTGACGCGAGCTGGAAGGCATGAAGGTGTCAAGCAGCTCTATGTATCACGTAGTTGAAAACATGCAGGCTGACGACGGGACGTTCAGTCCCGCTAGGCGCACCTTGGCTTCCGCTTCTTACAGCGCGCCTGTAATCGAGGCTTTACTGACCAGTCCGCAGTCCAGCCACGTTCAGGAGGAGAGCAGGACATTCATGAATCAAGGCCTTTCAATTGTCCATGCTTATCAGCTCTGCGCTGGTGAACTTCAAAGGGCTTCCCGTGTTTCCGGGGGCAACTACACACGGTACGCCTGTTCCCGGGGGGGGGGACGGAAGAAACCTCGCCAGGAGACTTCCTGTCCGGTTCACACAGGTTATCCAATGAGCCATCATTTTCTTTTCTCTTTCTCCCCTTCCCTGAAAACTGAGGAGTGGAGACTGTCTGCTCCTGCTCAGCCTGGATTAGTCAGGAATGCAGCGGCTGATGTGAAAATTGCATTCGGAGCTTCTGGGTGAAAGAGGCCACTGTTCACCAGCCATGTGTGAGTAGACTGACTGCCCCGCTCCTCTGGAGGCCCTGTGGAAGAGCCTTGACTGACGGGTCATTGACAAGACGGCAACCACGTCGGGATTGAATCATTCACAACCGCCTTGTTTGATTCATGTCGTAGACTGTGAGTGGAGCAAGGGAAGCTGACAGGTGGGAGAAGGGAGTTCCGTTTTCGATATGTATAATGCTGGACTCCAGTCCCCGCCTCCAGATTCTGCTGTCCCCGCTTCCAAATGCTCCAGACTCCTCCTGCTTCTTCTTCAGACCATATTTCACCAGGAGGAAGCCATTATAGCAAATAAAACAAGCACGTTGGCACTCTGCCCGTATGGCCTGGGGAAATTTATTGAGCTGCCAGTGTGCTCTCCTTGTGGATGGCTAGACCCACACTGTTGCCAAGCACAAATCCAGATGAAAAATGTGAGAGATGAGAAGAAAAAGAGAGGAAGAAAGAGAGAGAGAGAGAGAGAGAGAGAGATATGCAGGGTGTAACTGGAAAACCATCTGCTCTCTTTCTGTGGTCTGTCTGATTGAACAGCTCTGCTCTGTGTCTTGTGGTCTTCTCCCTAGTCGTGGTCCAGTTTCTCAGGAGAGACATGAGTCAAGCGTTTAAGCCATGGGTTCCCTGCAAGCATGCGGCCAGTCATTAGTTAGCAAGCTGCCTGGGTTCATATCTGCTGTCCTCAGCCGCTTCCAGAGGGCCTTGCAAAGGAATGTTCACAGCAAAAAGTTTAGAAGAGGTATAAAACTGTACCAGAATCAGTAAAACTTTCAAAGTGTTTGGGCATGTCCTACATGAAGTCTGGCGTGAAGGTAGCAGGTCTGTTTGCATCAGGGGTGCATTGTGAAGACGTTCTCCAGCTGCATTTACAAACACCAGGCTGGTCCTGATACCATCTCACACCACAGAGGCCCTGCACCACGGTAATTACCTCCCTGGGTCAAACTGGAATTGTCAGTTCTTGGAATTCTTCCTGGAAACTGGAATTCTTATTTTCCCATCCCACCGTCTTCCCTCTTACTGAAGAACCCCTTAAGGCACTTTGTTTCACACGAGCTACAGGAGTTGAGAGGGCGGGGCATGTAAAGCACCAGCAGCCAATCGGCTCCCGGCAGGAAGAGGTCGTGCGGGTGGGTGGGATGACTGAGGGCAGGGCTCTTCTCACATGCTCTGGGTGGCAAAGTGACCGACTCCAGGAGGAGGAGTCTGTTAGTAAGGCCCCTCCCACATTCCTGCAGTTGTGGAGTGACAGCTGGAAGGAGTGTAGCCTTTGGGTCCTTTCTGTTCTTATTACTCAGTTATTACTCAGTGGAACAATCCGCTCTTTATGACCACATAAAGAAATACTTGATTTCTATATGAAATATACTTTATATACTATAAAATCCACAAGTCCTACTGCTGCATAGTACTCCTTTGGGACTTTGTGCAACAGTGATGCTAACCATTTGCTGGTATGATTTCCCAATGACCCAGTACTACTAGTCGCAGACCTCATTCACAAACCTAATAAATGAAAACACCCAGACAAACAAACAAATAAGCACAAGGTTGATGGAGGTTGTGTGAAGGCAGGGTCGCCTGCCTCAGCTTTGACTCGACTTTGATGGGGGGGGGTAATAGATTGAACCTTTGACTCTTTTTTTTTTTTTTTCTTTTCTCTGTGCCCCTCCCTCCATCATCAACCGGGGTCGATTTGTCTCGGCCTGGCAGCCTCGTCCTGCGTTTAATCACTCTGTTACCAAACGTCCCGCACAGAGGAGGTGAAGGTGTGTGAGACCCTCTGCCTCCAGCTCGGGGGGCAACCAGGATGTTCTACAGTCTGTCCTGTCGCTAGGGAGATCCAGGGCTGGCACTGTGCCAGGGGGCTGGATGGCAGTACAGATTTTTGTCTTCACACTCTTCCTGTGTGTGTGTGTGTGTATGTGGGGCACCTGTGTATATTAAACTCTGATTTCCACACCTGTGTTTGAACTGGAAGAGAAACAAATGGATGTTGTAAGTGAACCTGGATAAATCAGCTCCCCTGGAGAGCCACTGTACCACTGCCACTGATTTCCACACACTGCAGAACTGGGTCATCTACACTGTGTGTGTGTGTGTGTGTGTGTGTGTGTGTGTGTGTGTGTCTGTCCAGCTTTCTCTTTTATTCCCAGTGTCTCTGAATGCATTTTTTATCCTCTATGTTTCTCTCTCACTTTTAAGAATTCTTGTGTGTGTGTAGAATCCTCCTGTGTGTGTGTGTACTGTATGTGCATGTACAGTCCTTCTTAGTGAGTATGCTGTGTGTGTGTGTGTGTGTGTGTGTGTGGAGAATTCTCTGCGCGTCTCTATGGTTAAGCACATGTGGACTTGCAGAATGTTGGCGTCCCAGGTCTGCACGCGCATGTTTCTGGAGACGAGGCTTAGCGAGGTGGAGACGGAGCTCCAGGTGTCGGGGCCGTGTGGGTCCTTCTCCGCAGGGGTGCCAGCGGGGGTGCCAGCGGGCCCAGGCAGGACCCGAGGCAGCGCCAGCTCCCAGCCCACGCCTCCCGGATCATGAACACGGACATGAGGAGTGACAGATGTTGCTGTCATGTGAAGGAGAGAGAAAGGGAGGGGAGGAGAGAAAAAGACGGGGAGAGAGAGGGAACTGGGACAGGAAAGGGGAGGAGGGGATGGATGGATGGATGGAGGGAGGGAGGGAGAGAGAGAGAGAGAGATGAGGAAAGGCGAGTGAAAGTGGAAGCACCTGTATGTCTACCTCCCCTTCACGTTTAGTCAATACCATCAAGAAGGGTGTGTGTGTGTGTGTGTGAAGTGGTAGAAGTGCATGTGGGTGGGTGTGAGGTACAGGGAGTCAAATGCGCTGAGCAAGGCTGTGGCTGTGTGTGTGTGTAAGGTATGCATGCTGGAGGTTGTCTTTTTGCGTAGCTTATTCAGGCTTTTGGAGCCTACACTCCAACATCTCTACCCACACACACACACATACACACACACTCCCTGGCCAGCATGTTGAGCAGGCTGCGTTGAAGTTCTGGATCATCAGTCATGGACGTGTAGAGAGCGATACACCCCTGCTCTCTGATCCACTCTCACCTGTAGGCAGGGGAGGCCCGCCTGGCGTCCAGCCCTTTACCTGCTGTGATGCCTGCTGCTGCAGGGCCCAGAGCAGCACAGAGCAGCCCAGAGCATATCAGATCAACACAGAGCGTCCCAGAGCAGAACTGGCCCTTCCTCCGGATCTTTAGCCTCCTAGACTGGTTTAATCATTCATACTAAGGCATGTTATTCAGCACCTGCGACGATTTATTTAATAACTGCATTCAAACTGACATGAAATATAAATGTAAACAAGGCAAGATTATTTACATAGAACATTTCATACACCAGGAAAATCATGCACCAGTTCACACATCATGAAAGGGCTTTACAAATCGATAACTGATTTAAATAGGAAAGATAAAGTTAATTAAAAATATGAACTGAAATTGAATTGAAATACATAAAAATGTAAAGTACTGATAAAGTACTTAAAATCACATGCAGAAGATCACGGATAAAAGATTAAACCATATCATCCCTGAGAGATGAAATATTGCTTTAAAGCAGGTGCTTCTGATATTCACTGATGGACGATTCCATCCGAGAGCCGCGTAGAAGCTTTTAAATGCTGCTTTTCCGTGCTCGGCTCTGACTTTCAGCATGATTCACTAGTGATCCGAGGGGCCCGCTTGAAATGTGCTGCTTGAGAATATCACACGGCTACGTTGGTTCTGAACCACGGAGCCATTTGTAGATGAGGATAAGCAAGCTAAGGTCAGTCCTGTTGCATGCTGGGAACTGGCGTAAGGACGTGAGAACGCAGCGGTGTTTTGAAGTTTAGGAAGGTCGGTCAGGAATCAGCCCTGCTAGATATGACACTCTTGAGAAAATGGAATTGAGTAACTGCTCTGGCGTTAGAACACCTGAAACATCTAGTTGGTTCCAGAACAGTTCCTTTGATGTTCATGTCCCAGTGGTTTCACGTGTTCCAGTGGTTTCACGTGTTCCAGTGGTTTCACGTGTGTAGGCTCAGAGGGCGTGACGAACACCTTTCATTAGTGCTTTCACAGTTTAAGCCTAATTTAGATAGCAGAGATGTTAACACGGAAGCATCTCCTTCTGTCAACAACATGGTAGAGCATGTCAGCTATTGATTTAAATGCTAAGTGAAACTCCCATGTGTAAGTGCTTCCAGTCAAGCTTGAAGTCTTTGTAGCATAGTTTCTTTTTCTGGGACTTAAACCAACACTGTGCTGAACGGAGAGCCTCTTATTCCAGCTACTCCAGGGCGGAATTGTGTTTTTCAGACAGCATTGTGCAGCCTGACGAGGAAAATCCGGGCGCTCTCGTGCGGGTCCAGGAACAATAGATCCGGAAGAGTAATGACCTGAAGGTCAGTAGAGCTCACCATCCGAAGGCCACCAATCACAGAGATGGAGGGGGGAAACATATCTGCTGACCCCGCCCCCCTGCTGCCCCCTACACAGGAACCTCTCAGCACCACTTAAGCCGTCATAACATCCAGACGACACGGGTAGGAAAAAAGCGCAGATTGCTCTGGGAAAATGGATAGACTGAAAAATGATTGTTGCATTAGGGTACAGGAAGGTGGTCTAAAAGAGGGACAGAGAGGGAGAGAGAGGGAGAGGGAAAAAAGATGGCCTGGTTAGGAAAATCTTCTGTAATTGGAATAGATTTGTCTTTGCATTGTTTCTTTGCAGAAACCTTGAGCGCTGCTGGATTGTGGATTGTGTAGTAGCTGGAGTCCAGGAGTCCAGGTCCTTGGGGAAGTGCTGCTCTGTAGAACCCGGGGCACCAGTTTCATCTTGTAGATTTCCTCTGGAGAGATTTATCAAGAGAAAACGAAGCCCCAAAAGAATCATTCAACACTTCTCTTTCACCCTCATGTTTCCTGTTTCTCTCTTCCCCTCACTACTTTCTTCCTCTCTTTACGTCTCTCTCTCTCTCTCTCTCTCTCACGAAACACTGCTAGCTCTGTTCTCCGTTCAGTTTTCCTTCAGATCTTTAACTCTGCTATTTCTGGGCAGGCTGGACTGCACCTGGAGGCTTCAGTGCTTCACACAAACACCACATGCGTTTGGTGAGTCCAACAGCTGAAGGGATTACAACTACAGAAATACCCTACCTTTGGCCTGCAATTTGGCAGAGCTGTTTTTCTGTTTCTTTTCACGTTCAAACCAAGCTGAGTCACACAATCCTGCCTAAAACTGTCAGGGCGCAATTCAGAGCGCATGAACGTCCAGGATCAGAGCAGGTGAAAACAATTCTTCTCAACACATGAAAATGTCTGACAAGTAGACAAAGAATGGAAAAAGTCTCTTCAAGAGGTGTGCTGTGCACAGTAATCTGTTCTGAAAAGTCAGTTATCTCGTCTGTAGTCGCGTTATCCTTACTGTGGATGTAGGTCTCTGTGGGGGGTGTAGATCTTTACAGTGGTGAATGTAGTTCTTTCACAGGTCTTTACTGTGGTGGGAGGTGTGAGTGTAGGTCTTTACTGTGGTGAGTAGTTCTTTACCGTGGTGGGGGGGGTCATTCTGTACTGAGCTTCCTGCTGTAGGGTTCTGCTGAGTTTGCCTTTATCAGTTGAAGGGTCTTGACTACTGTAGATGTGCCTTCCCTTGCAAAACGCCATAGGTTTGCTGTTGCAGTGCATGGTGTCTTTTGGATTCCCTGCAGTGGGTATACATCACACGCCCTCTGCAGTGGGTACACATCACACGCCCTCTGCCTAGACCATGCAGGCCACACTTTTCTTCTGAGCCGAGTTAAACGTGCAAAATCGCACGTCCACGTTTTGGGTTCTATTCGTTCTAAACGCTGCTACAACTCTGCTGCGTGTCGAGTTCGATGAAGACTTGGCTGCATCATTGGTGCTAATCTGATCATCTGAGATGAGATGTGATGTCTGATAGGTGTGTGACTGGTGTTCGGCTCATGCTGCCTGTCTTGCAGACGGCGGCGATCCTGCTGCGGCCCTACGGATTGTTCCGGCAAGGTTAGGACTAGCAGTGTTAATGGATAACGGGGGAGGGGGGGGTGTGTGGCCTGACTGATCGAAGCTCTGATACCTCGAAGCTGAAGCTAAATCTCTCTCTTTCTCTCTCTCTCTCTCTCTCTCTCTCTCTCTCTTTCTCTCTCTCTCTCTCACACACACACACACACACAGACACAGACTAATACTGAGGGCACAGACATACACGCATGCATATTCACACACACACATTGTATTTTCTCTTTGTGTAGGCTGGGGTGTAATTGTGTGTGGTGTGTTTACCATGCATTCCTGTGTAATCCAGCCTTTCCTATGTTTTAAACGCAGGGATTAGCGGTTGAAGGGAAGATCAACCAAAGTCTCTGATGCACTGCAAAAAATTTTTTAAAAAAAGTCAAAAAAGAACTAAATTCTGAAAAAAGTACATGAAACAAGTCAAATTATCAGACAACAGGGTGAGAATTATCAGACAACAGGGTGAGAATTTTGCTTGGCAAGATTTCTTAAAACAAGCAAAAAAAAATGTGCACAAAAGCGAGGCAGATTAACTTTAAGGTTCCCCTTGTTTATATTTGAGATTTTCTGTCTTGTTAAGTTTATATATTTTCTGCAGTGTTGGAAGTCAGTACTCCTGGACAGCAATCTGATGTTTGTAGGGGTTTTTACACCTGGAGCACTTCAAGAACCCAGGATGAACCAACACGCGCTCAGTTTGCTAAACTCTTACAGAGAGCAAAAGAGCGTCAGCTTTTAGGTTTGGAAATTCAGAGCGATTACATTGCAAAGTCTGACCATTATAAATAAGTCATCGTTTAACTTCATTTAAAAGACACTTTGGGACACTGTTTATTTTCTGCAGAGCTCAAATGTAAGATCATTATGTAGAAATTAAAGGAATAATCACAAACTCGAGGATGTTTCATAATTGCTTTCAGTAAAAGGGGGTCTAATGCTTTAGACAGATAAAAGTAATTATGTTTGCAGTGCATTATCATGGTAGTACAGTTCAAAACCCTTAGGGAGAAGGTTTTTTTTTTAAAATTATTATTATTACCTTTTCACCCACCATCTTGAAAGACAGAAGTGGGACATTGAATGCAAAGTTGAAGGTGCTATCAAAGCAGTTCGGGTTTACTTTGAGCCTCTCTTGAAATAACCCACACAAAGCTCTTGAAAACATTTCTCCACTCCAGACAGCTGCTTTATTTAAAGACGAGCAGTTCCATAACTCTTAGCTGAAAGAACATTGAGTTTCCTGTCACTGGAGAGTGTGGTGTGAATGAATGTTACACAGATGCTTATTTATGGCTTTGTATCATGTCTCCTCCAAATCTCACGGAGAAATAAATAATGTGTTGGTTAATATTAAGCAATCATGTAATCCAGAGTAACAAGATCTGAGCTTCACGGCCTGATTAAACTGTCAAAAAACTATCATTGTTTAAATCGGTGACGAGTGAAAGGCCTTCAAGCACAGGTGCATATATCACTGCAGGTAAAAGGAAATTAACATTTGGCTAATTTGGTTCTGTTCTGAGGTTCTCTGAATTTTTTTTTTTTTTAAGGAGCTTTCTTGTCATGTGCATCGCATTCGTAATGAAAAGAAAAAAAAACTGATCAGGTTTTTACTGAAGAGGTGATGAAGTGAACATTAGTATTTCAGCAGAGAGAGAGAGAGAGAGAGAGAGAGAGAGAGAGAGAGACTGGCAGGGAGAAATAATTGTTTATTGATCTGGCGGTTGCATTTAGGGAGTGCATTAAATCTGAGGACAGATTGCTGGGAGAGAGAGGGAGAGAGAGGGAGAGAGAGAGAGAGAGAGAAGGGGAGGAAGAGAGTGGGAAGGAGGGAGGGAGTTATCGAGTGGAGGATGAGTGTGGAGATGCTGCTGTTGCTCACCTCAATCAATCAATGGCTGCTCGATGCTGTGTGTGTGTGTGTGTGTGTGTGTGTGTGTGTGTGTGTGTGTGTGTGTGCGTGCATGTACACACACATGTCAGCAAAAGGAAGAGGAACCTAAGTGTATATCATTTGGTATCTAATACATCACACACAATTACCAGTCATATTTTCAGATAATGCTAACTCTCTCATTTCGTGCTGGCCTACCAATATAGATCCAGAATTCTTTGCTGCTCTTAAATCATGATGCAGCAGATCCAGCTGTGGCAGTGCTTTTGAAGCTCTGGGTCCTCGTTAGGGCCTCGTTAGGGTCCTTTCTGTGAACTAGAGTCTATTCAACATAGAGTTTCATTTTCTAGCTGGAAAGGGAATACGTGTCTGGGTGAGAAGAGCTGGAACTTTCTTTCTGTCTTGTTTGAGCCCTGAACACAACGCAACATAACAATCAGACACTCGGAGGTGTTTCTCATGATGCCATTATCAGTGTATGTTCACCCTACAGGGAGAGGAAAGACATATATATCTATATATACAGTATAATATCTGGGCTTGTACAACAGGATGTAGTACAACAGGATGGCTCCCTATTTAGGTTACATTATTTTTTTTTGTACACTACCAAGTCAACACTGCTCACTATTAAAGATTCAGTATTTTAGTCTGAAATTCTTAATGTCGTTTGTCTTCATGAAGAGTTGAAGCTCCTCTGAAGTAAACGGTGATCTGCAGTCTCTCACAATTTACTCAGCTAAACCATTTCTGCAGAACGTAGTTCTCAGATTAGAGATGGTGTCTGGTGATGTAGCTGACTTCACTGGTATGCAGTGTCCATCAGCTGCGGTTAAAAACATGGAGCCTATGGATGGATGGTCCAGCAAAGTCCAGCGTGACGACAGCCGCGCTGCCATGGTGACAACAGCCACGTTGCCTTGGTGATGACAGCCACTCCCAAGGATGTAATGGTGCGGGTGAATCCGGAATTTATAGACAAACTCAGCAACCTTCAGTAACATCCTTAATCTGATCATCATCGCCTGGCAACCAAACCCTACTATGAGTAAGGCTTTTCATCTAACTACTCCCAAGTGTCCCTCTCTGGGTTCTTCAGAACTGTACCTGAACTGAAGATTTCTACTTTCAAACAGGGATGTATTAAAAGTTCTGATGAAATATCAACCCGGTTGGACTTTTTTCCACCAATCGTCTTCAAGAAGAGCAGACCCGCCCACTCCTAAACATGCAGAGCTATAACTGATGTGTGGTACACCGACATTCAGCTTTGCCTTCACCAGACACTTCTGCTTCCAGCTTCATGTTACAAGCAACAGTTGCATCCTGTGCTGATGCATCATGGGAAAAACTGTCTGTTGTAACCTGGCACTGAGATTCCAGACAAAGCAGATCGTATAACAAGCTCCGTTTTCAGATGTCCTGAGACATCTAGAAGAACCTACATGATTCTGAGATCAGATTCTTAAATATTGTGTAACTCTAGACACAGCAAGTCATCTTTCTCAGACTCTGACTCGCTGTTCCATGTTCTTGTCTTTTTTTATTTTTTATTTTGCTTCGAATATTTCTCTCCGTGCAGTTTTTTGTTTCTCTTGAGCTGTTCTTTATCGTCTCTTTTACACATTCTTCCTAAATATCCTCACTTATGACACTTCCGGCAGGTCTTTGGCTGTAAAAGCCCGGAGTGGCTCCTGCTGTTGGATGATTTTCCACAGCAGGATCGTCGCTGGTCCTCTTGTGTTTCAGGGACAGTTTATTTGTCCGATTATTCAAGCCTTTTTAGCCGGGGTTCTGTTGCAACTTCCGTCTCCATGGCAATGGCCGACACGCTACGCCCTTTTTGTAAAGTCAGGTTTTTTTTTTTTTTCCGTGAGCGGCTTCCTGTTTGCATGCTCCACACAGGCATGTCGCTTCGACTGCCTCAGAGAAGCAGTCACGGTGACGGCCGCTGTGGCTCAGCAGTGTGCCTCGACACACGTTCACTTGTGCACCGATTCAGAAAGCTAAATCTTACAGCTATTACAAGCGGTTTGGGGCTGGAATGTTCTTGTAGTGTGTCGAAGTTGTCCAAATGCCTTCCTTGAAGGCTTTTCAGGGGATAGTAAACTGCCTAGAAATGTCTGTGCTTGTAACTTCTGTTAATGTAAATTTTAGGGTTAGGATTAGGGTTTGGGGTTAGGGCTAGGATTAGTGGTTAGGGTTATGGTTAGGATTAGAGTTAGGTTTAAGGTTAGGACTAGGGTTTGGGGTTAAGATTGGGGTTTGGGGTTAAGGTTAGGTGGAGGAAAGACTCTCTCGCTCTCTTTCTCTCCATTCTTACTTACTGGCTTTAATAGCATTTCTACAATGTGTCCGTCCGTGTGTCCGTCCGTGTGGGTGTCTGTTTTCTCTGTTTTGCTGGTTGGAGATGATCGTTCAGAAAGCTTTAGTATGAACAGTTGAAGCGGCATCTGCCTGTGCTTGTTCAGATAGAACATCCTGAGAGGGAAAACTGGCATTTTCACTCTTTCCATTTCTAATGCATTGTGGGACTTGTATTCCCAAATGTGCTATATGTGCATGTGTGTGTGTGTGAGAGAGAGAGTTTGAAGTGCAGCTGAAACATGAAATGGAGGAAGACAGGTTTATGGTTTGTTCCACAGAGGGCTCAGTGGACAGATTGCTATCTGTAATGAAGCATTTTAACATGGCTGCTTTCACACAGCCCCTGACAGAGCGAGTGTGTCTTTAACCCTCAGTGTGCAGAGAATCCTTTTTGTGCTAATGTCTTTGTGTGTGTGTAGTCCCCACATTTAGTTCAACACTTGTAAAACACGTGTAAGACAGTGGAGCACATCAGCCTGCGTTTGTACTGAAAGCCTTGTATGTGACATCATTGTGACATCATTGTACACTGGCAGTACTGGACACCTCCTAATCTGCTCCTTTAGCATCATCACCTACTCATTCACCTCCATGTTTCCAGTGACCTCTGTCCTGATTGGCCAGAGTAAAAACATGTGATGAGAGAAGCTTTGTTCTGGTATGTTTTCATATGTAATGTAATCCGAACGGTTTGTATAAATGCTACTTACTTTTCAAGACGAGAATAAATGTTAAAACCTTGTAGGTTTTATTCAAAACCCGCGCACTGAGTACTGAGGGTTGGTTCAGGACTCCGGTACAGCTGTTTACAGGACAGTGTCAGTATCAGCAGTGGACTTCAGGACTCCCAGTACAGCTGTTCACAGGACAGTGTCAGTATCAACAGTGGACATCAGCTACAGTCCACTGAGAAAAAAAAAATCTGCCAGGATATTTGCCCCAGCTGTTGAGTAGGTGTAGTTAATAAAATGATCATTTAGTGTATGCTGGGTTTTTCATCTTAAAATTACATGGCTTAATAAGAGGCAGAACACAGAGACATCTGTGTATACCTGAGACACAAGCAGCTTCACCCAAACAGCCTCTCTCATATGTCTCTACGATAATGTCTGTCTTACGCCAGCCCAACACACGGCGAGGTTAAACGTCTTGACCCGCGTGTTGATGGGTATGACTGTGTCACAGCTTTGCTCTGGTTGGAAGATGTGTTTTTCTACCCAGATTGGACTGGACGTAGGCGAACAGATGTGTGGAATCTAAAGGGGGGAAACTGGAGCTGTGGTCGTTAACCTCCCTCCTGAGGATCCGCGCACTCCTGCACCAGCCAGGCCACGGTGTCGGGGGAAGTCCCTGGAGTCGCAGGGGTCCTGACGGCCACGGCTCGGGTGGCCGCCGTAAAAGCCAGCGTGGAAAGCGGCCGGTGTGACTGGGCCCCTCGGAGGTTAATTACCCCAGTAAGAGCATGCAGGAGCCGCTTGGAGGCAGGATGTGATTTTTCTCCTCTTAAAATGAGCACTTGGCTTTTCCCAAGGCGCCTCTGAATGAGCTCAGAGAGCCTTATTTGGATCCAGTCCGGGGGCGAGGTGTGACTTCTTTTGCTTAAGGTGTATAGATGTGGATATATATAGAGATATGGAGATGTGGTTATAGACTGGATGGTGTTGGCAAAAACATTTTGGCTTGAAGAAAGTTACACTGCCAAAATAGGTCTGAAATGACAAAATAAATAAATAAAAACCAAAAATAAATCTCAAGATATAGTGCGGAGGAAGAGACACCCTGGCATCAGGACCTGTAGTCAAATTCCTCCCCATGAAATTTAGGAAAGTTCTTGTTCCGGTGAGTTTCTCGACACTTCTCGGCGCTGGTGGGGTGTCTCTGTAAGTTCCTGCTTGTCAGAGTCGGACAAGAAATGAGTTCTGTGCGGCTCGGGAACGCCGTGTGGTAATCTAGCAACAGAGTTCCTGGGAAAGACGATGAATGAGCAGGTAATGTGTGGACAGGTGTGTAAACGGTGTTCGGAGCAGGCGGACATCCTGAGATTCCGTGATGTTTGTTCCCTAGGAACAGTAGGAAAGGGTGTAGCTGCCATGGAAACAGCAGTTCCAAACTCCACCAGCTAGGATACAATGTAGCAGTCGTTTCATACCAGATCTGCAGGTCTGGGGAAGGGATGGCCAGGTTAATTCTGTTCCTTGCTGTTATGAAATCTCAAGTGGTGTTGAGGCTGTAGTCTTTTGCCATACTTACTTACTGAATGAGTCCATTCTCCCTTCAATCCCAGGGCTTCTGTCTTTCTCCTGATATCTCCTTGTCTACCCTTGTATGTACTGCAAACACAGAAAATTACTGACAGGTGGTAAGACCCGCCTCCTTGTGCAGCAGGTTCCTGATTGGTACACACAGCTGAAGTGTGTTGAACAGAGCAACCGTGTTGTTCTCAGAGCGACTATTGAGAGAGCTGTCAGGAAGTAAACACAGCTCGGCTCCTAAAATAAATGGCATTGCTTGAAACCCAGCAGCCTGGAATTCGAAACTTCATTAAATGTTCCAGTATAGAACCCTGTACATTTAACACGCAGTTGTTGTATAGAGGTTTTTTTTTTGTTTTTTTTCTCCGTTGTTGATTTGTGGATCAATAATTAATCCAGCAGAACTGGGATCTGTGGAGCGAATGCAGACCTGCTAACTGCAGGAGTGATGGCGGCAGTGATGGTGCCAGTGTTGGAGCTGGTGATGGAGTCATTATGGTGCTAGTGATGGAGCTGGTGATGGTCAGTGATGGTTCCATTGTTGGAGCTGGTGATGGTGCTGGTTCATTATTAAAATGTACACACTCGGTGCTTTTACAGTTTGTCTGATTCAGCCTAACCTGGATGTTGGCAGAGTCGTGTTTCTGTGTGTCCTATATCTCTGACGATTTGTGTGTGTGATTAATTTTCGTGGGGATTGTGTTTCTGAAGATGCGTCTGTATGACTTGCTTCCGACTGTATTCCTCAAGACGCTTGGCCATGACTCATTTCCGCGAACCGTTGCTAGGCTAGCGCAATATCGGCATGCGCGGCCGCCGGGGGCCGCCTCTGTTGCCGAGATCTGCTTTGTGGCTCTGCCGCTCGTTCACAGGCCCCGCCCACCACCCCACCTTGATGTTCACAGGCCCCGCCCACCACCCCACCTTGATGTTCATAGAAGTTTAACGGCAACGTGGTGTGGTTGTGAAGTGAAGGTTCAGCTGGGTGCTGTGTTATATGACACATCAATAACATGGTCGTTTCATTCAACAACCTCAGAGAGAGAGAGAGAGAGAGAGAGAGAGAACAGAAGAGAGAGCAGAATGTGGAACAAAGCGTGATGTGTGTATGGGTCTTGTCACTGTTCTTCCCCCCCCCCCCCCCCACTCCTCCATCTCTTCTTATCTCGGCCCTCCGCCATCCACCCCACACAATGGCAGACAAAAGGGGCGTCGGCTCCAGCTTGTAGTGGCCTTAATCTCGCCTGCGGCGTCCAG
>JAOYMR010019122.1:0-10018 GCA_025802075.1 Tenebrosternarchus preto | reverse complement strand
AAACACACATTTATACACACAGAAGCACACAAACACACACACAAACACACATTTATACACACAGAAGCACACAAACACACACACAAACACACATTTATACACACAGAAGCACACAAACATATACACATACACAGAAATACACACACAAGCACACACTCAAGTCATTACTGCAAACACATATACCGGTACATGCATTCACATGCGTGCACACACACACGTACTAAAAAGTATTGTGTTCATAGCACATATAACACAATCCTGTGCTAATAGCACATTTATAACATGTATAATCCTGTTAATAGCACTGTTCATAGTCTGATCTGATCTGATTTAATCTCTTCCAGGTTTGTGCTTTATGTTTTACCTTGTAGTAGTAAATTGACTTTACAAAGTGTGTGTATATATATGTGTTTGTGTGTGTGTGTATGTGTGAGTGTGTGTGTGTGATATAAATGTAGCAGTGTGTTTGTGGATCAACAAACACACAACAGTAGTTTAAACACATCTGTGAGTGTTTATGGTTTGTGTTTAGACTAACAAACACACAGCAGTAGTTTAAACACATCTGTGAGTGTTTATGGTTTGTGTTTAGACTAACAAACACACAGCAGTAGTTTAAACACAGCTGTGAGTGTTTATGGTTTGTGTTTAGACTAACAAACACACAACAGTAGGTTAAACACCAGATTTAAATACTGGAGTACCTGGTCCCATGGTATTTGATGAAACCCCATTAGATTTTGTTAGCAGTGGAACATGTGAACATAATTAAAACTGCATTGATTGTGTTAATGAATTATAGCAGGAAGTGGGTGCAGAGCTGTGGGTGGAAATGAAGGACTGAGTCATAACCTTACAAAGGTGTGTGTGTGTGTGGGCATGCGTGCGCATGTGTTTGACCTTACAAAGGTGTGTGCATGACCTTAAAAAATGTGTGTGTGTGTGTGTGTGTGAGAGAGAGAGAGAGAGAGAGAGAGAGAGAGAGACGATGTGGAGGGGGGAGATATGACAGGTTGCTCTTGTGAAGTGAACCTCTCCAGGAAGTTGTTAGGAAAGGAACTACTGATCTACTCACTACTGATCTACTCACTACTGATCTACTGACTACTGTCTGAATACCTACATACATAAACACTGTTCCTGTGTCTACATGCCCCCCCCCACACACACACAGTGTGTGTCTACCTCTAAACGTAACTCTAAATTCTGATGACCAATTATGACCAAAACTGAATAGATGATCAAAACTGAAATGTCACCCACAGCCATATCATGTTCTCCTAACCATAGAGAATTCATCTCCTAACACTCAGATCAACTACTGCCATAGAGAATTCATCTCCTAACACTCAAACACTGAGTACTCAAAGAGTATTAATCTCATAGTGGGAGTCTGTTATCTTGGTAGGGCGGTTATTACCATATGATTAATAAATATGCAGATCATCACTAGCTATCCTCATTCTGTCATAGTGCATGGACTGTTGAAGCCTGACTTGAAAAGTTTGTTAAAAACACATCTTCATATTCCATTGTCTGTGTTGCCTTTACTCTCCAAAGACATTTGCATACATACATCCTTGAGTATTTTGTGAAAGCTGATATAAGGGCTGCTGTGGTTTTGATTTGCTCAGAGATTATTGTCTACATTTACATTTACATTTATGGCATTTGGCAGACGCTCTTATCCAGAGCAACTCACAAAAAATCTCAGATGTGGTAACAGATATAATGCTGATGTTGTGTTACAAGGTGAAGTCAGAACCCTAGGGTTAGGGTTAGTAGGGTTAGGGTTAGTAGGGTTAGGGTTAGTATGGTTAGGGTTAGTAGGGTTGTTATGGTTAGTAGGGTTAGGGTTAGTGGGGTTAGGGTTAGTATGGTTAGGGTTAGTAGGGTTAGGGTTAGTGGGGTTAGGGTTAGTATGGTTAGGGTTAGTAGGGTTAGAGTTAGTAGGGTTAGGGTTAACCCTAACCTTAACCCTTATCCTAACCCTGTTCCAGACTCTACACAAATGACCAGAATTTCTGAATTGCCATAAGCAATAACATATATTCTATCAAAACAACAGCAGCTCTGTATTATTTAACATGATACGAATCTAGAACAGAACCTAGTCCAGTAATACACAACCAAGATCAGTAGAACAGAACGTTGTCCAGTAGAGCAGAACCTAGTTCTGTAGAACATAATCTAGTCCAGTAGAAGAGAGTTCAGTGCAGTAGAAGAAAGGCTTTGATTCCTGTACCTGATTTCTTTCTAAAAGCTCGAGTTACACAGGTCACTTTAAAACGAGACAGGTGGGGTTACTGCATTTGACCTGCCTCTGTCATGCTCAGTCTACAGGTGGTGACAAGTTTGAGCAGCCGAGGCTGGATTTCATTATAGACTGTTTGTCTCTTTGGGTAAGGTCTTCATTATAGACTGTTTGTTTCTTTGGGTAAGGTCTTCCTCATCTCTCCTTACTCTCTGTTGTTCCTCTCATTATGTTCTCCAGATCTTTCTCTTCTATGAAAGGACTGTGGTGCTGCAGCTGGTGACGCCATGCTCATCTTTACTCTCTGCAGTTGCTCATCTTTACTCACTGTAGCTGCTCATCTCCAGTTCTGCTTTCTAGAAAAGCATGTTTGCTCTAGTAGAAACACTCCGGCACTGTCATGTAGCTGCTGGGTTCAGGATTTATACGATTCTATCCTCCGTGCCGTGAGAGTGTGGGGAGATGAGTACTGTGTGAAGTGCTTTGCAAATGATCCCCAGGTGTTGAAAGGGTTTGTAATGAGAGTCAGCTTCAGGGTTTGTGTGTTTGGAGGTGTGTTCTTTTGTTATATTTAGTGCACCTTTCTGTTCAGTTTCTTTATTGTTAGGTTAAACTCCAGTCAGAGACCTGCGTGACCTTCCTTCACTTTTTATTTTACCGCACTTTCTTCACCTGTAACACCGCTGGTGAATTTAATCCAATTGAGGTTTGAATATTTTACCAGACCCTGTTAAAAATGTAAACCATCAACAACGTGGTTAACTCCTAACCCTCCTTATACTGTTATGACACAGCAAGGTTCAAACAAATAAAAACTGAAATCTTCTGCCTTTCTGCACTTCATATGTTCATAACAAATTGATAAACTACATTCTCATGGCATTCTGTGTTCAAAATGCATGAAAACACCATCACATTTGCCTTGATCTCCATAGAGCCTTGATCTCCATAGAGCACACGTGTGTATTCAGATTATAACAGTGATTTCAGAAAGAGTGTAAAAAAAGGATCTGTATAAATAAGTTTGAAAATGGAACCTGGTTCTTTCCGAGTTGCTGCTCGTGTTTTACAGCCTGAATCTTTTTGTTGTTCAAGCATTAATCTTGAACAGTCTGAAGTCGCCACCTCAGGAGAACCAACACTGGATACTGGGCACTGAATATTACTGCTCCAGTGTAACTGTAGAAAGACAATCACACTACTCCCTGAGAAAGACATCCACACTACACCCTGAGAAAGACCTCCACACTACTCCCTGAGAAAGACATCCACACTACACCCTGAGAAAGACCTCCACACTACACCCTGAGAAAGACATCCACACTACACCCTGAGAAAGACATCCACACTACACCCTGAGAAAGACCTCCACACTACATGCAGGGAAAGTTACAAATATGCCAGGTAAATGTAATGAATAATAAAAAAAAAAACTAAATTTGTTCCCTGTGTTCGATTTAATGTTTTTTTTAGATAAACCTTAGCTACTTTATATAATAATAATAATAATAATAATAATACATTTTATTTTAAAGCGCCTTTCATAACACCCAAGGACACTGTACAGAATAACGTAAAATAAAAAGGTCAAATAAAACAGAAAATAATGAGAGAATAATTAGGAGTTGGTAAAAGCAGTCAGAAACAGGAGAGTTTTCAGTTCAGATTTAAAAGAGAATCTACCTTTACACAGAGGGGAGTAGCCAGTACCATCCTAAAGGATGAAACACACCTCTTCATGCATCTGTTCAGTTCAGTGAGGGAGACACACACTTCTGTCTACATCTGTTCAGTTCAGTGAGGGAGACACACACTTCTGTCTACATCTGTTCAGTTCAGTGAGGGAGACACACACTTCTGTCTACATCTGTTCAGTTCAGTGAGGGAGAGACACACTTCTCTCTACATCTGTTCAGTTCAGTGAGGGAGACACACACTTCTCTCTACATCTGTCCTGTTCAGTGAGGGAGAGACACACTTCTCTCCACATTGGTTCACTTTGGTGACTGTCAGAGGAGAAGTCAACTATTTTTAGTGGAAAATAGCTAAATCACCCCTGGATGAAAACAGAACATCTTTTTTGTTATTTGTTACTCAGATTGAGCATGTGTTGATCAGATTTGTTACTCAGATTGAACATGTTGATCAGATTTGTTACTCAGATTGAACATGTGTTGATCAGATTTGTTACTCAGATTGAACATGTGTTGATCAGATGCCCTTTGTCCTTACACTGAATGTTGATTTTGTCCTGCAATACCACAGTTCTAAAACAGTTTGAATACTGCAACAGCTGGTAAAGGTCTTGGCAGTGAGTGCTGGGTAGTGTAGTGTTGATGGTGAACGTGACTGCTGGGTAGTGTAGTGTTAATAGTAGCAGTGACTGCTGGATAATGTAGTGTTAATGGTGGCAGTGACTCCTAGGTAATGTGATGTTAATGGTAGCAATGCTGCTGGGTAATGTAGTGTTAATGGTGGATGTGACTGCTGGGTAATGTAGTGATAATGGGCCACATTATCATATATGCAGTGAAACACTGGGAACTCAGATTCAAGACAAACATCAAAACTCTTCTCTGTCCTGTTCCATAATGGTGTCATGAACTTCCATTGGCTGAACATCAGAGTCCCTCTGTGTGTTCAAACACAAGCCGAAGACAGACTGTCTCTTTGTGGAGGACTTAAATAACCACTCATCCTAAACTTGTTGAAACATCATCCTGAACTGCACTGATATGTTCCTTCCCAAGTATCAGTGCTGATTGATGTTTGGTTCTGCATTTGTGTTCCTTGTGTAATTTGTTCTAGGTATCAGCACTGATTCCTGTATTCATCAGTATTCTAGTTCAACAGTATCTTTGATTCTGACCTGCTGTACTGGGGAAGGGGGTGATATGTTCTATGAGTAGATGACGAAGCACTTTTGTAAGCCTCTCTGGATTTTTTATCTATGGTTTTTAGCATCTCCTCAGAACAGGTTACATGGTAACAGTCCTGCACTTTTAGGATATTACAGTTTTAATATTTGTGTTCTTCAGTATGTTTACTAAAGCATCATCAGCCCTACTCTTATCACCCCTACCCTTATCACCCCTATTCTTATTACCCCTATTCTTATCACCCCTACTCTTATTACCCCTACTCTCCAGGGGAGATTCTGGAGTGGAGTTGGAGTTGAGGACTCTGTCTTCAGTGAAGTAGAGGTTATGTCTCTGTGTTCAGTAGGGTTGTCAGGACTCTGGAGTTCCTCCACACCATGTCTTTATGGACCTTGTTTTGGTTTGCTGGAACAGAAAAATGGCAAAAATGTCTTTTTATGCTTCACCATTAACACTTCTTCTCACTGGATCAAAAGTCTCCAGTACAAACTGGATCAAATGGCTGCTGTCCACACTGAATCAAAGGGCTCCAGTTCACACTGGATCAGAGGGTTCCAGTCCACACTGGATCAAAGGGCTCCAGTTCATACTGGATCAGTGGGTTCCAGTCCACCCTGGATCAAAGGGCTCCAGTTCACACTGGATAAGAGGGTTCCAGTCCACACTGGATCAAAGGGCTCCAGTCCACACTGGGGCATAACTACATCTCTAGTGAACTTTGCTGTTGGTATTGCACTCTGTGGTAGGTACCATTCTTCTGGCATCTGCTTAATTCACTGTTATTCACTAGACATCTGTATAGTGAAGCATGACTCATCACTCTAGGGAATGTTTCCACCGCTCCAGGGTCTGATGGAGATGTGCTTTACACCACACCAGGGACTGATGGAGATGTGCTTTACACCACACCAGGGACTGATGGAGGTGTGCTTTACACCACACCAGGGACTGATGGAGGTGTGCTTTACACCACACCAGGGACTGATGGAGGTGTGCTTTACACCACTCCAGGGACTGATGGAGGTGTGCTTTACACCACTCCATCTGAATCTTGGCACGTAGTAATCTCAAACTTACTGCTGCTTCGTCATGGAAACCCACCCGTAACACTCTAAACACACGGTTCTTATATTGATGTTGATTCCAGAGGTGGGATGAACCTCTGTAGTGAGTGAAGCAGTAGAAGATTCAGCACCAGCACCGCCGTCCACAGCTACACTGATGCTCCTGTTTCTCACAGCACTTGCAGGGCAGATTGTTTTACAGTGACTCATGATAAAACTGACGCTCGCTGACAGCCGAACGTTTGTAGCCGTTGGATACGACTGTCTCTACTCACTGTGGGTGTGTAACTCAGCCTGCAGTCAAGCCTCTGGTTCTGTTTATCTGTTTGCAATGAGCATGACTGATACACCTGAACTCATGACTGATACACCTGAACTCATGACTGATACACCTGAACTCATTAGGACTGGTGTCCAAAAAACTTTTGACCACATAGTGTAGCTCAGTAATTAAAATGCTGGTGTAAGAGACACACCACACACACATACCACACACACACACACCACACACACCGTGGCCGTTATACAAACCACCAGTACCTGGTTCCAGCTTCAAAGAAATATGGAACAGAACCAGCTAATACCGTGACTGCATGTTCAGAGGCCACGCCCATCCTCAGACTCTGTTCTGTCTCTTTGAGTCCCTCCTCTTCCTTTTTGTTGATCTCTGTGGTTAAACCGTCACAGCTACGGAGGGGCAGAGCTGAAGCCTCTTTAGCTGCACACGACCTGCCATGCTCTAATCCCTTTGGCTGATGTCACTCCACATTTTTTTTCTTTTTTTATTTATTTTTTCATCAGAGAGCCCACTCTGCACCCTCCACCCCCCACTGGTGCTGAAGCAACTGATACGCTTGGAGAGAGTTACACTGGTTTACCTGGAGATTAGAGATTAGTGCATTTGCATTGCAGAGGCCGGGGGGGATCTTCTCTTACTGACCACAGATGAATGACAGGCTGACAGGGTGGTGACCTTTTGCCTGTCAGCAGTTAAACGGCTTCCTGGCCATGATGCCTGGTTCCCTGACACCGCCCCCCAATGGGCGGGGTTACTGTTCGCTGGTTGTTATGTCTGGACAGAGGGGTGGACTCATGCATGACAGCTCGCCTGCTGACAGCAACGTGACCGAGCGTGACAGAGAAACCGGGCCGTCGTCCCGGAAACGGACAAAGTAGCTCATGGTAACAAAATCACATATACCAATGACGGCCGTCTCGTAGCACACGTCTAAAATAAACTCTGTGTGTGTGTGTGTGTGTGTGTGTGTTGCCTTGGCATTAACTTGACTGGCTCTCTGGTTTGGTTCGATTCTAACACAATCAGGCTGCTCCTGTAACATCCAGTAAATCACTGCACACTCTCTCTGCTTCTCAATTCATTACGACCGAATGGGAGTTTATTGGTGAGGCCATTTTAACAAGGTATGTGGGAATGTGAGAGAAGATTGTAAAGGTTAAAATGACACAAATGATTTATGGGCAAACAGAGGCAAAGCCAAAACCCTAAGCTATGATCTGAAGAGAGAGAGAGAGAGAGAGAGAGAGAGAGAGAGAGAGAGAGAGAGAGAGAGAGAGAGAGAGAGAGAGAGAGAGAATATGGAACAGAGATGGGAAGATGAGAAAGAAGCAAACCCTGGCAGAAGAAGTGAGAGAGAGAATGAAGCAGGACATGAAAAAGAAAGAAAGGATAGATTGAAAAAGATGGAGAGATGGAGAGCACAGGAAAGATGGAGAGCACAGGAAGGTGAAAAGAGAGCGAGAGAGAGAGAGATATGGAACAAAGAGTGAGGGAACAAAATGGAGAACAGAGCAGAGATGGAGACTGTCTTTCCTGGAAGCCGTTCCTCTTTGAATCTTCTGTGTGTTTTTGTTTACCTCCTGCCCAGGTCCTGCTCCCTGACCTCGTCACAAGAGCAAAGGTTTACCCTAAACCCTATCCCTAATCCCTAACCCCTAACCTCTAACCCCCAAGCAAAAGTGACCCTGTCTCTTCAGTCTGCGTCACTCTGAGTGACGTCATCTCCCTGTGTGTTCATGTCTGTCGTCTCACAAGGTCAAATCAACAGCACGAGCCAATCGAAACACTCGCTTTAGAATTACCATAGGGTTAGTGTGTGCATGTGTTTGTGTGTGTGTGCATGCATTCGTGTGTGTGTATGTGTGTGTGTGTATTTTTACATATTACATATTTATATATATTAGTCACCAAACCCTGTCCCTAACTTCTAACCCTAACTCCTAACCCCTAGCGTTGACCCTTAACTCTTAGCCCCTAGCATTGACCCTTAACTCCTATCCCCTTTTGTTGATTCTTAACTCCTAACTCCTAGCGTTGACCCCTTAACTCCTAACCCCTAGCGTTGACCCTTAACTCCTAACCTCTAGTGTTGACCCTTAACTCCTAACCCCTAGCCCTTAGCGTTGACCCTTAACCCCTAACCCCTAGCCCTTAGCGTTGACCCTTAACTCCTAACACACTTGATAGTTTGTGCTGTACTTCATGAGCAAAAATAAGGAAGAGAGCATTTCTTCAATAAACAAACAAGTGAACATTTCTGCAGTGTTTGAAATGATAAGAAAATCAATCAACAAAGCAAGGAGTTGGAAAACCTGTGTGACCAAGTGCACAGATGAGGCAGCGAACCTTTCTATCTCACTCTCTCTCTCTCTCTCTCTCACTCTGTCTTTCTCTGTCATTCTCTCTCTCTTTCTGTATCTCTCTGTCTCTCTCTCTCACTGTCTTTCTCTGTCATTCTCTCTCTTTCTGTATCTCTCTCTCTCTCTCTCTCTTTCTGTATCTCTCTCTCTCTCTCTTATTAATTTAATCTGCTAGGTTAAGGAGCTGTTTGATGTGGCTCAAGCTGATATGAAGAGACTCATGTCTGCAGGTGCACACACCCCAGAGGCCTGCAAGCTTCTCACTGTCCTGTTAGCTCCACAAATTCAAAACATTCATAAAATTAATATAATGAATAGAAGGAAATGTCAGTAACCCAATAAAAAGAATATTTAATGAAATGTATAAAATACAGATTAAAAAATTTAATGCAATAAAGCATAGCAAAAAATAATAGTGAAGTTAATTAAATGTTTAATAAATAAATAAATAAGTCTAACTGTTTCTTGAACACAGTGACTGAAGCCTAATGGGTGTTTATTGGTAGTTTTAAATAAAATAATGGAACAGTAAAAACTAAAAGCTGCTCGTTTTGAGTTTCGTTTGTGAGAATTTCCACAATTTGCTGTTGCATCTTCAGAAATCTCCAGAGAAGTTTGAGCTTCCCCTGCCCAAACCCCAACACCCAGTGCTCAATCCCTTCATCTAAGAGACTGACTTCTGTCTATCCCTTGTTCCATCTCTCTTCATCTCCTCCTCTCTCCATCCCTCTCTCAGCCTCTCTCTCTCCTCCTCTATCTCTCTCCCTCCATCTCTCCACGTCTATCTGTCTCTCCCTCCATCCCTCCCTCCATCTCTCCTCCTCCCTCCATCCCTCCCTCCATCTCTCCTCCTCTATCTGTATTTCCCTCCATCTCTCCACGTCTATCTGTCTCTCCCTCCATCTCTCCTCCTCTCTTCATCCCTCCCTCCATCTACACTATATTGCCAAAAGTATTCGCTCACCCATCCAAATGACTGTGCACCAGTGTACAAAGCAACGTCCATAAAGACATAGATGGCAGAGTCTGGTGTGGAAGACCTTGACTGGCCTGCACAAAGTCCTGACCTCAACCCGATAGAACAGATTTGGGATGAATTAGAGTGGAGACTGAGAGCCAGGCCTTCTCGTCCAACATCAGTATGTGACCTCACAAATGTGCTT
>JAOYMR010018825.1:0-23586 GCA_025802075.1 Tenebrosternarchus preto | reverse complement strand
CCCCCCCCCCCCCCCCCCCCCCCCCCCCCCCCCCCCCCCCCCCCCCCCCCCCCCCCCCCCCCCCCCCCCCCCGTTGACTGATTAGATGAGCAAGTCAGGCAAGTCGGTGTTGCTATTTCTTTCTCATCATAATCTAATCTGGCTGCCAGCAGAAACGAGGCCCTCTTCTCTCGGTCTCATGGTTATTGATGAGTGAGGGGAGACGGAGACTGGGGGGACACTGCTGCGTAGCAGAAAGTGCAAACAGATCATCTAAAGCATTTCCTCATTAAGGAAACGTTCAACATTTAAGATGCACTCCAGGCCTGAGGCAGAGGCCTTGGACAAAAACGCATGGCATGCAGAGTAAGGTCACGGACCCAATGGGGTGTGGAATAATGTATACAGGTAGACCCCAAAAATAAATAACTGTAACGAGCAAATATAGGATGAGGGATCTTAAAATACTATAATGTGCTTTGTGTTAGTCAAGATGAATTGCACTCACCACACACACACATACACATTTTGTCAAAAGCTTTCAAACTTAAGAAAAAAAGGAGTTATTGTATCTATAATAAACTCATTCCACTGAAACCTCCAAGTCGCTGATCTTGCAAATTGTTTTTTTTTTTTTTGTGGCTATTTTGTGGTCTGACTGCAAATACATTTTGAACTAACAGCAAGCCAGAGACAATGTTCCTGAATCTAACATTTTTATTTAATTACAAAAAAGTTCCAAAGCATAAATTTCTAATTAAAAAAACACTTATGTTTGTGAATACATTATTAATTTTCTTCTGTTCACACATATTTACATTTTCACCTGCTGACACGTGTACAAAGTCTTTCCTGCATTGTGTCTGTGTACAACCACCTAGCACAGTCCACTGTTCTGGGCTCAGTACCTCCCAGGATGTGCATAATTCATACAGGGCACAGTTTCTCATGTGCAAGACAGAAATGTTTAATCAAACTGTGTTACACAATATGGCACAACAAATGGATAATTTTGGTGTGTCAAAAGCAACTATATAAAAATTCATGTTTATATAATATTTAGTGACTGTCCACAGGTTTTTCAGCAGCCTGTATAATTTCTTACTTTAGCATTGCTATGTTAATAGATGTAGGTGCTCTTTGAAGTGTGCATGCATGAGGCTTTTGAAGATCACACAGACGTGAAAGTGCTTCTGCTCTACTCAGACAGCTTTGATTCCCAGGCCAAACATACCCTGAACAAAATGCCTGCACTCAGTAGGTCAGGCCGCCCAGTCAGCTTTTTGATTCCCAGAGCTCCCAGTCCTGAACAAGCCTCTGAGTTCTGTTTCTTCAAAAGGTTTAAATAAGACCTATGTATCCAGAAATGAACACATCGCCAAGAGGTGTCCAATAAGATGCACCGATTCAGTGCAACAGCACCGGACAGTGCCCCATAGTGGCAGAGGTGGTATACAGCAGTGAATAAAGGTTGTATTGCACTGAGAAGACTGGAGAGATCTGTACTGAATTTATATTAACTAAATAATGTGCAAAGGTATTTTATTTATTCTAGAGGGTTTTACTAATTGGACTGTAATTTATTCTGGCCAACTACAAAGGAAAAAAAATGTATGTTCCATTGCTGGTAGTGCTAAATCTAGCATATTATTAATGAACTAAATCTAACAGTTTAAACAAATTTTTAATGTAGACCATATTCCAAAATTGGTGAGTCCAAAATACTGTCAATAGATCTGAATTGATAATCTGTATTTTTTATAGTTTTGAAAGGATTATAGGATTTATAGGATTGAAAGCTGTCTTTTCATGCTGTTCTCAGACCAGTGTCACTTTTTGTCTAATATGAGCTAAAAATTAGAATCTGGATAGAAGTAGCTGATTCTAGAGCAGCTTCAAATGGTGACTTTAACCCATTTCAGAGATACTCTGCTGACTTCTGCCCAGTCACCCAGCAGAGCCTGTAAAGCCTAAACAAGCTTCATCAAAACTAATACTAGAGAGGAAAAGTACCAGGGTTACACACTCTACGTCATCTTTTACTAACTACTTTATTGGTCCAGTCAGATGGAAATAGATCTTTTCTATTTTCCATCACCCTCTTAAAATATGCCCTGTCTGGGCACTGAGCAAGGGTCAGGCACAGGGCCCTGCCATGCCCAGACATGAGGGTTTTCTTACCCTAAGGCAGAACAGCAGTACACTGAGTGAATTCATAAAAACAGCCACCAGGCAGCTGCCTGAGCACCACATCTCCCAGCATTCACTTGGGATTAAACCCATCAACATTCAGGAAAGTGGCCCAGATCTTAACAGAGGTGAAAACAAATAGCTTCAAAATGTGACTGACTTTTTGAAAAAAACTAAAATAATGGTGAAGCACGTACCAAAAATAGCGAAGGATTAATATTCTTCCCCACAGTAAACTGAATAACCGGTTATAACTAAATGAAACCTTTGTTAGACCTTGAAAACTGAACTGGAATTTAGACCAATGCAGCACACAACAGGGTACTGACAGCTGTGCAAAAGAAAAATAAGTGCTGTAAAACATCCATTACAACCCTGCTGGGACGCCTTCTCACGAGCATCATCACTCCTCGCCCGCTGCTAAAAGAGGTGTTTAAAGAACTGCTCAAGCGCTCTAAGCTCCTGGGCTGTGCAGTGGTGGTGACAACCCACCTTCTGCAGCCTCTCTTCCACATGTGAGATATCTGAACCGATGGCATGCTGCACTGGAGCAGGGCAAGTGAATAACGAGCCCCTGTGAGTGGTGGCAGGGCCTCTGAGGCGCACGGGGTCAGCTCGAAGGCACCCACTCCCTCAGTGACACGGAGAGGAGCCCCAGCACCCACTCCCTCAGCGACACGGAGAGGAGCCCCAGCACCCACTCCCTGAGTGACACGGAGAGGAGCCCCAGCACCCACTCCCTCAGTGACACGGAGAGGAGCCCCAGCACCCACTCCCTCAATGACACGGAGAGGAGCCCCAGCACCCACTCCCTCAGTGACACGGAGAGGAGCCCCAGCACCCACTCCCTCAGTGACACGGAGAGGAGCCCCAGCACCCACTCCCTGAGTGACACGGAGAGGAGCCCCAGCACCCATTAGCTGCCTGGAAAAAGTGAGCCTTTGCTGCAGGAGTGCCAGAGGGGACCACAGCCCTTTCCTTGCCCAGAAGTCAAGTCTGCCAACACAAAGAAAGCCATAATGAGGTTCTAATGGCAATTCAATAACAATTTGATTCTATAGGCTTTCTTCTAATATACTTCTAGCATATGAAGGGGTCAATTCTAGGCTTTCTATCCAAATGGACCTCACCATTGTATAGTGTCTCTGTGTGGGGGTTGGGAGCTCCATGTTTTGAGCCATGATTGGCTGATGTGCAGTTCCAGAGGTTTGCATTCACCCGGACCTCTGGACTGTGGCCTTCCTAGACAACAAAAACAGCCACAGTTCGGATCCAGGGTCTAGCAAACATCTGCTCCTTGTCCTTTCAGTCTCCCTTTGTCTTCCTCTCTCTCACAGTCTTTCTGCCTCTGTGTTCCTGCCTCAGTGATAAGCCTCTCCTTTGTCCTGAGCAGCTTAGAGAGGCAATTTGGCTACACACAAGTCAAGCACGTCTGTAATGAATGTCCTCCTGCATGGTGTGGTGCAGCTACAGGAACCGGCACACATATTAGGTACACAGTACAGTAGTAACGAGGAATGCTATTCTGACACAACAGTTTAACAGCACTGGGTTTTAGGATTCTGTGATAGTCTCAATCTTTCTGTAGTTTTAAAGCTAAGTGTACTATGTAAGAGGATAAGAAGATATCAGAGCTGGTACTAAGGCTTTTGGAATAATTTATCCTCATTGTTTGTTTTCATTAAATTGTTTTCTCTTACCTTTATTTTACAAGTGGCCCCAGCGGCAAAACTCTTGTAAGGAATACTGTAGACATACCTGGTTTTAGAAAAAAAGAATTGTGACAGCACTGTATTTATTTTCTGCATCAGCACATCCATCCATCCATCCATCCATCCATCTATTTTATTGTTATTATTGTTGTTGTTATTAGTATTATGCTTCTCCCTTAAACTTAACCTTATGAAACAGTATTCTCCTTCTGTGGGTCTGAATTAATGATAAATGAAGAAATGGTTACTGGATGATTGGAAAATGAATTAAGGTAATCTACAAATGTATTTTTTTATGATACAACAAGCAGGGGTGAAAGTACGCCGGTGCGCTTATTGACAGGGCGTAGTAGTGGTAAGAGAATAGGGTTTCTGCCGGCCAACATTGAAAATAAGTCTGTTTAAGTAAAACACATCTACCAACAATATGTCATTTGAAACTAGCGCTATTCTTCTCATCTAACGCTTAAGTCAACCTGAAATTGCCCTGGAGCGATTTTGATCTGTGCTGCACGCGCCTGCAGCAGACAGTTCATTTATTTGCGGTCTATTGGATTTTGGTAGGGCGTTTGGAGCGACAAATCCCCTAAATAAAAAAGTGTAACCCTTTCGTGATATTGTGTGGTTTCTGTATGGAGCGCTGCTCAGGTGCTTTCTGTCAGACTGACATGATTTAAATGCTCTCTATATGCGCACATGTTCCCTTGTGAAGGGGTGCGCTTCATTGAGACGTTCGATTTTCTTACAACCAAATCACCGTGGGCTATTAGCGGTGGTTGAACTCGGAGAAATAATAAATGACTCTTAAAATTCTAAAGATTCGTGTGATTGGTTTACATGCTATATGCCATCACGTGTAATATATACTAAAAAAGCCTATCTGTGACTATTCTTAGTTGTTTATATAAAGTGAGAAAGTGATGCATAAAAAAACAAACCATGGGTTCTTAGATGTTTACCTGCATAAATAACCCATACCACATTAGTAATAGGATACTATTGATAAATACTATATGTAGTGAAGTTTTCTTTTCAAGCCCAAGTTGGTTTTATCATAAGTAAAGTGAGTAAGATGGTAATCAGTACAGAGAAGAGGGAACACTGCTGCTGGAACACTGCCAGTGTGTTCCAGAATAAACTGCCTGTGAGTCATCAGGTAGAGCAGGTAGAACAACGTGACAATGGGACAAAGGTCCTGGGTTGTACAGGAGCGCACACACACACACACACACACACACACACACACACACACACACACACACACTTTAATACCACTACAATATGCAAGTCACCCTGGATAAGTAAATCTGCCAAATGCTGCCATAGGACAGGATGAAGATCACAGCATAAGTATTCATTACCATATGTGGACAAGACATTATATTTTCTAACTGGCCTGTATCACTTGCCAAACCTGCATCTTGTAACAAAGATACAGTATACAGGACTGAGCTGTAGCTAAACACACGATGCATTTACTTTAATGAAAAGACTTGGAGAAAAGTGTAGAATAATACAATCAGAAACACCAAGGTAACAGTCCACAGTCCAACAGAACAGGTGCAAAACAAAAACAAATATAAACAAACAACAAAAAAAGCAGAGAACGAGTTTAAAGCAAATCAACAGTCAGACAAAACTAGGACCAAAACACAACATGAACATGGAGCAAAATGAAATGACCTCACAAACTGCGTAGTGAAAAGAAGAGCTTGTTCATAGCCTGTGGGGTGATGAGCATCAGTAGAGGGGCAGATACAGTGTTTAGAAAGTCAGGAATTGCATACAGGAGGCAGTGGAGTGGAATATATGTGGCATTTCAAGTATATCTGGAGCAAATGTCTGAGTAATGCAGCAGTATTTTTGACATAGGCTATACTCATTTTTAGTAATTTGCTCTGTGTATTCCTGAGGTCATTCCCTTTTCCTAGACTCCCATCTACTGCTGCTGGGATCTTTCCAAAAGTGTGAAAGCTCTCACAGCCTCTATATAAAGCAGGGGCTGAATTTTATACACCTTATGCTGGCCTTTTTTTGTAGTGAAGCATTTGCCCTGGAAGAAGCCCCATTTAAGTAGCCTGGTCTCCACCTGCAAAACCTGGCACTTCTTCTCAAAATACCCAAGAACATATTGCACTCTGAAGGGGCTAAACTTCGTTCAGAACCCCCTCAGTCACTGCAGGGAGCTTCAGTAAGCGTACTTTAAGACTGCTTAGTGATTGACTTGTGACTGAGTGGCTGTGCAGGTCATGTGGTGGTTTATATGTGGCATATATGTGTATACCATGTGTTGTATATATGTATATAGATCAGTGCAGGTCTCCAGAGTCTGTAAGGCCTGTAAACACTGCTGCCTCATTTGCAGTTGTACTGGTTATGGATAATGTCTTATTGAAGTGTCCTATTTACAAAGCATGTATCACAATGGTCATGTCTACTTCTGCTGAAATATTTAATATTTAAGCAACAGATCCTGTTGTCCCATCACTTCATTACACCCCTGGGGTTTAACATCCATTCAGGAGACAGAGACATGATCCTTTACATGTCAGCATTATTCACAGACCCAGAGCCAAATCAAAGACCTTTGCATTTAAAAGAGTGTGGCACAGGTGTTGACCCAAACAAACACTGCTGCCAGCAACGACTAATCTGCCTCCCCTAACGTTTCAGGGAGTGAGAGAGCAAATCTGACTGCCTGGCAGAATGAGTAAATGTCACCATGCTTTTTCTTGATGCATCAAACCTTAGAGTACACCACAGCACCCCTGCTGGATCTCTGCATCACTCAACGCTGCTCTACGACAGTGGCAGACATGTAAAGTGCCCCTCTGTGAAGATCAAAAAAAGAACAATAAAAAAGTCTAATCTAGCAAGCATAGAACTTGACAAAAGACTTGAAACTTTGTTTCTTACAAATTGCAAAGTAGATAAGAAATGCATTTCCTTCTCTGTGTATAGTGCTGATAAACCTGGAAGCTGCCTGCTGGGGTGATGTATTCACTGGTGTGATATATGTACCGGTACCTCTCTGAACCTCCCTGAACCTGTGGACGGGTCATTTGTGAGAGTCTCATACTGTAAATCCCATTTCCTTGATCCTTGAATAAGTGGACGGTTGATCTAAGAGGTTGTAAGAGTGGTTTCTGTGTAGGTTAAGTGCACACAACACAACACAACACAAATGAAATGTGCATTCATACAGTATCACTGCTTAGATGCATTTACATATTTAGATTTTTTTTTTTGGTTGACAGGAATGACAGGCAGTTCCTCTGTACAGTGAATAAACACTACATTTACCTCATGGTGGCCTTTTTCCCAGTTTCTCTAATAAATCCATGTTGTGTTTTTTCTTCATAGTCAGACCCCTCAGACTAAGAGAAATAAAGTGTGATTGGGTGTAAATTTAAATTATCTACTTGTTCAGTTTTTTTTAACCAGCATCCCCAACACTTCTTTAATTGGCTTTGATGGTTTTTGTGATCTCATCACTTTCCATATCCTTCATTTATCTTGGTTTATATCCTCTTAACTCACTAAGTGACCAGATATAAATATATTCCAACTGAATGACATTAATAAAAAATAAAACATTCACTGTGATTTGAATTGAAAAAATCATGTCAAATCGTCTTTGGAATTTATGCATTTTGAATCCATCATTTAAGTGGCTCATTCTTTCCTTCCATTTAATTAATAACAGATTAAAATACAATTTTGCACAAAAAGCCTCCCAAACCCACTTAAAATGATCAGTGTTATGTTGAAAATCCTTAAACTACTCAAACATAAAGGTGAAAGTATTAAAAAGAACAATCAGGGTCTGCTGACTATATATTTCAAAAATCTCCTCCTGGGTAAGATCACGTGGCTGGACACTCCAGTGGCAGTGCCATCCTTGAGTGCCCTCCGCCCTGCTCCGTCCTCCCGCTTGGCTGTCAGGCCCTGCCGCTGAGCTGCTTCTGCGTGTTCACAGGTGGCGTGAGGACAGGATGACCGCAGGCACGCTATGTGACGCTCCTACTGGGCCACTTTATTAAGCAGCAGAGATTATGACCTCAACAAAACACCACAGGAGCAGACGCACTGGAGGAAAAAGGTCAAAACGTGTGTTTGATCCAGGCTTGCAGCAAAGTGTGCGCCCTGCACTAAACGCAGTGCACAAATGTGTGTGCTGTGGGTAGTGAGTGATTGGTTACTTGCAGAAAGTTAGTACCATTTGTTAGCTATTTATTTTCAGAAAGCAGTTCAGTACCTATTCATTACTAGTGGTCTTGAGTAGACATCAAGGCTGGTATTTTAAGCAGTGCCACACATAATTAGTAAGTTTAGAACCAAGCAGCGCATAATTAGTACATTTATAATTGATGACACTAAAAAAGGAGTTTCTATGCAATCTAAACCAAGAATATCAAACTATATTTTGGTATTACCTGGATCAGGCTGTGGGAGCATCTTGCTTATATGAAAGCACTGAAGTGCCATCTTATCAACTAGAACAACGTCAGACAAACACTTCTGTACTGATGTTCTTGTAAAAATAATCTCAAAATAATTGGACCAAAAAGTTAAAAAGAGATGACCAAAGGTTCAGAGACAACAGCAAACACAAACTTAAATGTATGTCTTTACTCACAAGTGCTAAAGTATAAGAACCACTAAGAAATATGCAAATAAGGCCAGTTTAACAGGTCCCCACTAATTTTCTTTCATTGGTAGCCACATTAGCATTTTGAAGTAAAATTTTCTTTTTGGATTAAAATTTTCATCACAACATGGTCTTGGCGCAATGTTATGTAAAGGACCCCTGGGTACAGCCGGGTACAGTCGGGTACAGCCGGGTACAGTCGGGTACAGAATGGGCACAACAACCAAAATTATGGCTAACGTTTAATCAGGAGAAATATCCAGTGGCTGATATTAACAAATTCCAGACTTCTAAAAGCCATGATTTTTTTAAAATCTTGAACTAGTGAATGCTTCTGAAGCTCAGGATTGTATTGAGGACATTTCATGTACAGACCTCTCCAGAATCAAAAGTGGCTTATCTAAGACAGTAATACTGTTGCTCATGTTGATCCATTGCATCATGTTGCATATGGATAAAAGTGTCCATAATCCTCCCCTGCTTTCTCATTACTGACAAAAGTTCTGTGTCAGGCAGATGAAAAGTATGACCACCACTGGAGGCAGTATTGAACAACACCAGAGGCTCTAAGCACCAGATAATATCAGGTTAAGCAGACCACCAGGACTCCAATACCAGACAGATCTCCCCAAGCACTGCTTTAATCAACAACAACAAAACAGAAGACAGAAACCAGAAGGATTACAACATCCAAGTACCCCCACAGGGTAAGTCAGGCACTCACGAACCAGCTGAATAAGAATTAACAACGGTGAAGCAGTAAACAATTTTGTCCAGAAAACTCCTCACTATGCAAGAAACACTCCATTCAAAATCCAACACCTAAAGGCTGTACACCAGCTGGACAGACAAGGCAAAGTGTAAGGTTTACTGCAATAAAAAAGAAAACTGGACCATTACGAGCTGATAACCGAGTGCTTCAAAACAAATTGGGGATACGAAAACAAAGCAAGTGCCAAGGCAGCATAAACCCCGACATGGAATGTACCACTGACATATAGCAGAGGGGTTGCTGACATAAGTCAGAACTAGCAATGGCTGGAAAATACTGACACAGAATGACAAAGGTACTAAACACAACATCCAATGCAACAGTACAATGCATGCACTATGTCAGAAAAATTAGAGGAGCAGACTGTGCACCTAGTAGCAGGGTGCAAGATGCTGGTGAGAACAACGTAGAAACCCAGCTAAATGGCAGGGATCATAAACAGAAACATATGTAAGCGATATAAACTGAACACCCGCAAGTCCTAATGGGAGGAGTCACAAAAAGAGGTGGAAAACAGCAAAGATTCCTTGGGACATTCAGATACAGACAGACAAACAAATAATGGTAACTCAACCAGACACATTAATAGCAGAGAAGAGACAACAGTGATAATATATATGGCAATCCCAAATAATGGAAGAACCACAAATAAAAGGTACTGAAACAGGAAACAGAGAGATCTTAGAAGGTTAACAACAAGGCTGTTCTATTGGTGATGGGGGCTCCTGGGGGTACGACCCCCAAATAGATCTCAGCAATGACAACATCTGCTTCAGTCCAGAAGAGTGCAGTTTTAGGAATGTTAAAAATACTGTGCAGTTCCCTAAAACAACCAGGCACTCTGGTAGAAGAAGTGCCCAGGTGTAAGAAAAAATAACTAACCAACCACCTGAAGGGTGAAACTGTGATTTTTTTGTTTTAGTTAAGACAATACAAAATTTTACCAAACTGGCTAGCAACAAATTATGTTTTTTATATGTTACCTTGCAATCTTTGCATATATACTCAGCATCTGATATGTCACAAATACTTTGTGAGCCCAGACTGGGTGGTGGTGTTGATCTTATACACTGTCCAAGGAAGTTTTCTTTCATTTCTTTTTTTCCCTTTTTCATCACAAGTTACTATGTGAACAGACTGAATAATTCCAAGCTTTCTGTCCTGCAGATAAACTAACCTCAATAAAGTACCCACACCGCCCAAGCTCTCAATGGGCACGAGAGTATTACTCTTTTATCCAAAGTCAGGTTAATTTAGATCGAAAGCTATTTCGCAAGCCCACATAGCATTTCAAAGATAAACAAAGAAACACACAACAGAGATCACAACACTGAATTCTATCAGAGACTCTAGAGGTGAACTTCTGTGAGGAGGTTAGTTCATTTGATCAGAGGCAACAGTGGCTATACAGGCAGTCTGCAGCTGAAACATGAAATCTGGAATATCTTCTGAACAAGCAGGATATTTCAACCATTAAATTACACAAAATATATCAGATCTATATCTGCAAGCATATTCCCTCACATTCCCTAACATAACATTACTCTAGAAACAACAGCACAATTAATTGGTAACTGCACTCCTTTGCACAGTAATTGTTGTTTCCATCAGTTTCAGTTGCCATTTTGTTAATGAACTCTTATTCAAGTTCAGTGCAAAAGACAACCGAGAGTGCCACAAGCTTGAGAGATCCACCAATCAACCTCAACGTCTGTGAGGCCAGCTGGCGAGGGAGTCTCATGCTGGGAGGCTCAGGCTGAGAGGCTGATTGCCTTCGGGCTCATTAGAGCTATTTAATTAGTGATCAAGCCATCACAACACCCAGCACACGCCAGTCAAACTACAGAGTACACTATGTGGTAAACGTGACACATGCATTTGATGTATACTCAAATATCATCCTTGTATTCCTGCCCACTGTAGTTAGAAACTGTATATCTGATCTGTTGCTGTGCATATTCAGTGTTTGCTGTCCTCCAAGTTACTTTCTGACCACAGGATGTAAAGGAAAATACATTTTACAAGCAATGCTGCTGTAGCTGATATACTTGAATCAACACAACACCAGCTACCACACAACCAACACAACACCAGCTACCACACAACCAACACAACACCAGCTACCACACAACCAACACAACCCCAGCTACCACACAACACCAGTTACCACACAACCAACACAACACCAGCTACCACACAACCAACACAACACCAGCTACCACACAACACCAGCTACCACACAACCAACACAACACCAGTTACCACACAACACCAGTTACCACACAACCAACACAACACCAGTTACCACACAACCCCAGCTACCACACAACCAACACAACCCCAGCTACCACACAACACCAGTTACCACACAACCAACACAACCCCAGCTACCACACAACCAACACAACACCAGCTACCACACAACCAACACAACACCAGTTACCACACAACCAACACAACCCCAGCTACCACACAACCAACACAACACCAGTTACCACACAACACCAGTTACCACACAACCAACCCAACACCAGCTACCACACAACCAACACAACCCCAGCTACCACACAACCAACACAACACCAGCTACCACACAACCAACCCAACACCAGCTACCACACAACCAACACAACACCAGCTACCACACAACCAACCCAACACCAGCTACCATGCAACCAACCCAACACCAGCTACCATGCAACCAATATGCCAACCACTGCTGTGTTGAGAATGTTCCACAACAGTTCTCTAGTGATACAAGGTAGAGAGAGGGGAAAGGCTGGCTGTGCCATTACACAAGGTGTAAACACATACACAAGTCACAAAATGTTGACTATATTCATAGCAATAATGAACCTTCTGTAATAGATAGAGACAGGATATAACAAGCAGAAAGCACATGGTCACAAACTAGGAGCAGGACAGTAAACTAGGAATTGCACACCAAGGTCAAGTCGGGTTTTTCCAAGAGCTTTTGTTGAGTTCACTGTCAGTCTCATCCTTACACGCCCCTAAGCTGAAGATGAGTAAAATATCTTGTAAAGGATCAAAGTAAAAAGTCTGTAAAACATCAAAGTAAATGATCTATCAAGGATGAAAGCAGGCAAAGATGTATGGTATCTGTGCAGTATTCACAGCTGACTTTACTTAGCCTTCGTTAAACCAGCAGTACCATGGAAATGAATATACTTGGTTGGCTAATTTAGGTTCCCGTTTACATTACAACCAAACTGAGCTTAATCACATGAACGGCAATTTACTGTAAACAACATGGAGCACAGTGTAGTTATGTTGTGTCAAGTGTTGAATAATTTCTCTCATGCTGACAAAAATGTCAACGCTACTAGAAGAGAACAAATAATGAAAATATGTGGGAGAACATGGATCAAGTTTATCAAGTCAGTTTGTCATCACCTTATAAAGCCAGTGATGATAAAGGTCATTGCTGCCATGTTGCAGTTTAAATGTAGAACAGCAAAACTGGTAGAGAATATAGACCTGGTACCTGAACCCAGAGTGACACCATCCCTCAAACAAACAGGAACTATTATCTGCCATATTAATTGTGCTTTATCCCATGTTTTCATTAATTCCTTGGTCATTTTTAACGTTTTCAGAAATTTAGAAGAAATTTATCCAATATATCCTTTATGCTGCTTTGTAATTGGTATAACTAGGTTACTGGCATTAAGACCTTACAAATTTTGTTAAATTACACAGAAAACTTTAAATGCTTTTGAAAGGTGTATAAGAATGTATCACGCCCTTGTTCTAACCATAGTTTATCATCCTAAAATATGGGCTTAGATTTTAATCAACAGATTCTATCTAAACTTTAACTCATATTGTGTAAACCATCCTCTGGAGCTCTTGCCATATTTCTTTGAACTCAGTTATAACTGCTTCAAGCAATGGTATTTAAGGGCACTATTTCAGAACATCATGTACACAGTCCTACATAAAACACCATAATGCAGTGACAGTTAAAAGGCATTAAAACCCTCTTCAAGTGCTTTGCAACCAAACAGGGCTACTGAAAAGTTATGTTAGGGTATCTGTGCCTAAATGGGGCTTAACTTCTTCAGTTTTGTCGCAGTATTAAACTCTTCTGACACAGTTATAGTGTGTACTGATTATCTCAAAACATCAAAATATCTCAAAATATCATGATGGTTAAGAAATGGAATGAAATTCTTTTAGATATATACAATTTCATAATCTTGATGCAGTTCTGCAAATATGACACTCAGTATCACAATTCTGAGTGTTGCATCAAAACTGTCCAAACCCAAACAGCATAACCCCAAAACACCTAAGTAGAGGAAACGCCCTCCTATCTAGATCTCATACTGCTCACACATCATCATTCTGGATTGGGCTTTTATTTTATATTAAAATTCAGTGAGAAGATGGACTCCACAGATTAAGATCACCAATGCAGCTGTTAGCTTCATCCTGTCTGCACACACATATATATGGTGTAAATCTAAATTAATATTTATGCAACTTGGTGTAAATATAAATATAATATTTTCTAACCCTAGCATTTTGGATCTATTCAAACACATCAAACCTATTAGTTGCAAATGCAAAGAATTGTAATTGCACACTTTATGCTTTATTTTGCTCTTAAAAATGCTACTGCTTTAATCAACCGAATCTATGTACCCCTTGCAGCTGTTTGCCTTATGGCAAGTTAAAATGTCATGGCAGAAAAAACTCTTTCAGTAATTCAGTAGAAGACACTGTTTGTTATGACTACACTTTAAGAAAGAAATACCACAATAAATAAACCAGCAACCTCAAGTTTTCTTCATGTTGATGCCATTACAGTTTTATTATGTGGTGCTCTTAAAGACAGAAAAACAGACAAAATCATTCAGGGGATGAAAAACAAACAGATGTCTGATGACACCATCGCAAAACACACTGCCACACAAGGCTCTCATCTTTTGAGATTCTCATCTTTTAACTGCTAATGTATTACTAAAATGTATTACTAAAATCTACTAGAAAAAATAATCTGAATGGCCTGTGAAACTGAGGCTGAAACAAAAGAAACTAACATCGTTTGTAGGCAAAAGCACCAAGAACATGCATGTTTTTGAAATATGGGTTTATGGACGTTTGAATATTTCGCTAGTATTGAACTCAAAAATATTCAAGTGACTTCAAAAGCATCATATTCGGTGGGTCTGCTGCCACCTAGTGGAGTAAATTAAATTTGACATGCAGCATTAAGTCGCTTTTTCCTAATCTAAAATATATACTGTCGTTGCATTAAAATCATCGCCGCATTATCATTACACACAACCAGCACGTGTGAAATGAAATTGGAATATTTGATATCTGACATATGATACACTATACTGTTGTCTATGGGAAATTTTGTGAAGAATAACATACAAATGTACAAAACTTTCTATCATACACATGTACTCACAAAAATCACATGTAGAACAGCAATAATAATAACAAAAAAACAACAATCTTGGAATAATATTTCATTGCCTACCAGCACAACCCATAACAGCCACCACACTGGACAAAGCCACACTATTCCACAATACCACCACTTTACAATGTGGCATAGAATTATAGTAGCACAGTACCGCAGTACCGCAGAGATGTCACCATATTGCACAGTACCCACACGACTGCAGTTTACACATTACACAGTTCCCTCACTCTTGCAGACCTCACAGTATTACACATTTCCCACAGTATTGTGTAGTTCCCACCGTAGTGCAGTTCTCTACACCTGATTATTTAACATCTTAACTGCTGGAACAAATGAGTGCTTGAATCTGTAAAGTTTACACCTTAGAATCCTGTACCTTCAGCCACAGTATAGGTGCTGATACTCTGGATAAAGCACATGGAATGGCTCAGACCCACATTTTCTGTGCATCTACAAGCACAGACATAATAGAGTAGAGGGATTTTACATTTTCTTAACGAGAGACTGAAGTTTTAACTGTAATGAAAGATCACCATACCATGCCTGCATTGCATAACTGATCAATCTCTCCAAAGCTACCAAACACAACAAAGCCATTGGTTTCTGACCAATCCTGTACACACCGAGTCTTTGCAAGAAATAGAACCTCTGATGCAGTCTGGAACAAAGACTCTCATAGAACATACAACATGAGTTTCCCAGATAAGGGTATTATTAACAAAGACACATAGGTATTTCTAAGAACAATGGGTCAAAAGGACAAAGAGGACTGTTGTGAATAATGGCCTATGGTCACCCAAAGCTTTGGGACCAGAAACCATTTCCTCTTATTTTTTAACATTTAAAACAATGTGATTAGCGTCACACCACTGGGGAAGGTTTGCTATTTCTGAATGATAATTTAATGTTCCAGAATCTTTGCACAGCAGCTTAAAATAGGGCCATCATCCAAAGACTTCACTATGTAATTACATGGGTGTCTGCCCACATATGCATTCCTGAGAATGGGTTACCACACAACCTTCTGCTGATAGATTTAGGGTCAGGTAAAGTGCTGTTAAACTTTACATGCTGGTGTGATTAGTCAAAAAAAAAAGAAAAATAGCATTTAATAATTAAAGGGATGATGCTCATTTAGTCCAATAAATGGGTCTGAAGGAGATTAAAAGCTGAGATAAAACAACAACAAAAAAACAAATATACATGAGCTTGGGAGTCTTATAGGTGCTTCAATATAAGATGGGTGATGGCATTAAATACCTCATGCCTCTCTAAGTAAAATGAAACCGATCTAACAGCTTTACTTTGAGTATGGTCACCATGCCTTTTCCTAAATACTTCAGTACAACAGAAGTTAAAGCTACAGGTTTAAAAGTATTGCTGTCAACTGTATAAACCTCTTCAGCACTTAAGAATAAGAACCAGAGGTTGGGAACAGTATCAAATCTAAACACGGCTGGAATGCAGGGCACCGAGACAAGCTCAGCTCCTCTGCACAGTTCAGCAGTACTACAGTAGAGGCCTGGACCATCGACCTGAAAAGTGATTGAACCTTGTGCAGATCCACCTCCCACAGTCCCATAACATGACTTCTAGCTTCTAACATGACTTCTTACATGTAACCTCCATTACACTCATGAGTAAAATCCAGAACTTCAAACCTATAACAATCACTGTGCAAAAACAGAAGGAATAATAAATGTAAACAAATAGCAGAACACAATTAAAAATGAGCTCAGGTAACAAATCTGAATAAATAGAAACTTGTAGTCACTTTAACAGGTCATTTGAAATAAAATTGTGTGTACACGTGAAATCAAGTTTTAAAAATGCTTACTGAACAACAAAGCCACTATGTTTATATTTATAATCCAAATTACAATATTTACAATCCGTCAGAATGTAAAATCCATGCACCATGTACTGATTTTGCAAGCCAAGCTCTGTTGGTCTTCTCCCTCCACACTGAAGATGAGTAAAAGATCTTATAAAAGATCAAAGTAAGAGGTCTGTAAAACATCAAAGTAAATGATCTTCCAAGGATGAAAGCTAGCAAAAATATAACTGTTCCCAAAATACAGTTCACGTCACAATACTTCTCATAGTCCAGGTGCTGTATTCAACATGGCATTCAGGTACAACTACCATTACATGTTATGAGCCAGAATAACAAGCCTATATTTTCTTTCAGGTTTAAGGGATGCTCTATGATAAACAACGTGTCCCACCTCTGAATGGCAGATGAGCATTTCAGGGGTGCCATTAGATATAAGTGAATATATCTAGTATTTTTTGGTGTTTGCTAGAGACAGAAGCCACCAGTGTTCTGTTCTGTGGAATGTGTACATGTACATTCTTGAAGCACAGCCAAGACCTTGTTTACTCCTTCATTGACAAGGAGGCACCAAATACATTTCATGCCTGAACCAGGTATTGAGTTCTCTTATCCATAAATCTATGCAATCATCTTTGTTTCATCTTTTGTTAGTCATGATTCATTTATGAAGTGACAACTATGATTAGTTGCAAAAAGCTCAGCTTTGGGTGAATTGTATTATTGTTTCTTTTGTGTTGATGTGAAGATATGTTGTAGATACCATTAATCAAAACTAAAAGTAAAAAAAAAACTGCTGTGTTAAACCAATGCCATTAACAACTGTACATCACACACCACTAGTTCAGTCATATCTTCCAGCTGTATCCCAGCCCAATCTGACTTCATGGCACCATATCAACATGTTCTGTTGTGTTGTATTTCAGGTCTCTGTACACATCCAGCTTATTTCACAGCATCCAGGTTTGTGCAGAACCTTTCATGCACCACATTTACAGAAGTGGTGCACAAACACCTGCTGGAACACTGGAAGGTTATTAGTCGATTTAACAAAATTAAAAATGAAAGATTGGGAAGAAAAGACAAATAGAACAGTTAATTGTTGTACCTTTCAAATCATCACACACATTATCAAGTTTATGCTTATGGGGCTTTATAACAGTACACGACCCATCATTAAAGTGAAGGGAACAAAAAGAGCATCAGTAACACAGTAGTAACTATCTTAGGGCTGAAATTCTGTCCATGGTTTTACTCCATTTGTATGGGTGTGATATGATTGCTAGTTTGTGTTTATAAGTTGTCCCTGTTTCCTTATTGTTTGACAACACAAAAGGACATAAAATATCTCTTAGCTGATTGGTTGTATTTGGGGTAAGAGGTAAAATGTTCTTTCATGTTTGCATTGTTCTGTTTTCCCTACTTCCTTTCATGCATTACAAGCCTATTATTTGAATGTGCTAATGATGTTTTGTTGAATGTGCTTAATTTTCTTAAACATCAAATATACTTTAAGTCAAACTGTCACACACACACACACACACACACACACACACACACACACACACACACTGCACCTGTGCTGTTCCTAATCATCACATTACTGATCATGTTCACCCTGCCTTGTTCTGCCCCGTTTGTTTCTTTCTCCTTATTTAAAGCCCATGGGTTCTCTCCTCTAGTGCTGTGCATTTCTCAACTGATGTGCTACAAGATTTCCTGCTGCTCAGCTCTGTCTCTGCTCTCTGAGCTGTTGTTGTACTAGCCATCTTACTGCTGTGTTTTCTTTTTGGTTTGCTGTAGTGGAGTTACTGAGTCAAGCAGTGCTTTATCTTTAGGTTAGTCGTTATAAACACTCCAGCATTATCAGTCACTATAAACACTCCAGCATTATCAGTCACTTTGTTAATCGTGTATTAATCAGTATGGTTATTTTGGTTTTGTCTGATAAGCACCTGTTATGTCTTGGTCGTTGCACCAGTTTTTTTTCTATATAACATGCTCTTGATCACCATTAAAGCAATGTATACATTATACTGATGTTTTAGTCACTATTTGAGGTGTGGCTGCACATTTTCTCTGCTCAAGAAAAATCCTTTTAGAAACAAATGCATTGCATTCATCTTATTCACCAGCATGACCAGCTTTAAGGTGTGCAGAAGATTTTGGATAGCAGGTGTGGTAATGGAGGGAGAGGATGGACTTGGACAGAAATTAACTAGGACTTCAAAACTGATTACAGCAGCTTTACTAGCTGTAAGTCATCTCAAGTAGATGTGGGTGGTTTCTGTAATTGTTTGGCAATGTGTGTGAAATATAGCTGATGTCACTGGGATTGTTGTTCCTTGTGACAGGAGTGTTGAACAGTGGAGTTTGGGTAACAGTGAATTGCTACTGCACTGAAAGAGGGGCAAGAAGACGACAGACAAAAGCGAAATATCTGAATATTTTGTCTAGGCATATTGCAATGAAACGATATGATATGGTGTGTTTTCTTTCCTGGGTTATGAGCATCAAAACATTTGACTTGCTTCACAGCCTGGTGGAGAAAACACATGCTGACACTGATATTGATCAGTGATTCATCCATAAAGCTGATATAAGTGATCAGTCCACAAATCTGCCAATCTGTATTGTTAAATTTACATTTCTCAGTATTTCTGGATTGTACATGGTTAAGGTAAAACTAGACTGGTCACCAATGTCACCAATGTTTCCCCAAGATATCTCAGTTGATTTGGACAGGCAGGCCAAGTCTGAATTTAACATAATGAAGGAAATTAGAGCAAAACTTGACATCAAAGTGGACAATAACCCTAGCTTCTATGAACCTGGCCCCCTTCTCCCAAATCATTCCTCTTCTAAACGTACTACTGCATGATCATAAATGGGTGACAACTATCTTGGCCTCACAAGGGTTATGCCTTTTCTGCCTGCCAACCCAGTGAAGAGATGGGCATTGCTATTATCAGCCCATACACACAATATCAAGTATCATTAAATCAGTTTTATACAGGAATCTTGAAGGACTTTCAAGATTTCCATTTTCAGCAAATCATGCTGAGAGCAGCCAGCAGAACATTTTGTACTTTAAACCAGTAGAGGAGACTCCAGGGACATCAGCACAGGTGTATAAGTGCACGTGAACCTAACCAATCCATTAGTAGCGATGGAAATAATCAGTAGTGGTCATGCTGGAAAAGATTTACCATCTGGGGTAGACGAGTTGCAATGATGTTTGACCAGAGTTAGCATCAAGGAAAGCAAGAAAGATGTTTAGCATCTTTCATACCCAGGGGCAAATCAAAGTTCCGCAAACATTCCAAGGTCTACCCCTTCTGGAAGGTTTTTGCCAAAAAGAGAAAATGATTTATTTTTATTTATGTATTATTTAGTTGATTTAAACAACAACAAAAAACATTTTAGATGAGATATTAAAAATTAATTAAAACAAGACTGTGACCACCCTGGACTCCTCTCTCGTCCTGTGTGCATATGTGTGTATGTTTCTGTGTGTGTGTGTCTGCATGTTTCATCTGTTGTTGTGGTCTGTATCTCGGTTCTTATTTAGTTATAGTGATTGGTCTCACCTGTGTCTTGTCTTGCGTGAGTGTATTTAAGCATGTGTACGTCACCACCTGTTTGTCGGTCTTTGTCGACGTTGCCAGTGCTCCATGTGAGCGCCGTTAAGGATAAAACTGTTCTCTTGCTTGCGCTACACTCAGCATCCTGCCTCACGTTTAGCACTCAGTTACAAATGTTTAGCCTTGTTACAACAACAAATACAGTAAAAGACAGATAAACAATTAAAATAGAAATTGAGTTCATTTGAAATTATAAAACTGATTCAAAAAATCAGTTAAAATTAACTTAAGTTGAAAATTAAAATAAATCAAAGTTGAAATTAAAATAAGTTTGATTCATAAAAGATAAACATTCCCATGCCTTGGGAGACAGATGGTGTTAGCATTTAACCCTGATGTGTTATGAAAAGTTCTTAATATGAAATTTAAGTTCTTGAAAGTGAAATTATAAACCCATAAATACAAACTGTAAACCTACTCTGAGAATGGTCAAGTGGTTTTACTGTCCAATATTTCTTGGTAATGACCTTCTGTGAGTTTATGTGTAACTACTTGTGTTAGCTTGTTAACATTAGCTGCAAGGCAGCTGATGAGCAATTGACTAGCATTACATACATTTCTCTGAAGGTGGTCATTACTTTACTCAGTTGTCAAAGTGACAAAGATTTATCTACTCTATTTGTGATGTAAAGCCTATCATTCAGAGTTATATACACATTATACAAATCACCTTTACATACCTGTGCAGGAGGAATGTTGCAAATTCTGCATCCAGCTTCAGTCCTTTCACATATAATAATTCCTTCCATTTTGGAAAAGCACTGCAATGACTTCAGTGACTGACAAATGATCAGTGTAACCACAAAACTAAAGATTCAGGCCTGGAACAAAAAGGTATTTTGTGTCATTTATTACATATATACCATTGGTTAAATAACAAACGCTGACATGCCAGAAGTGAAGGGACAGGAACTAGTTTCATGTTGACCCCCTTTAGCCCAGCAAAGTGCAGCAACTTGATGTGGTATTGGTTTTACAAGTGGAAGAAAGACGTCTGGAGGGATGGCTCCATGATATCTGTAAGTGCAGGATCTTTGGTGTGAATTAAATCCCACCGCATCCCACAAATGCGCATTTGGGCTAATGCTGGGTGAACGTGCAGGCCACACCATTTGTCAGAACTCCCCAGAATCCTCTTCAAACCAATTCTGCATAACCTGGGCCTTGATGGCACAATACATTACCCTGCTGGAAGATCCCATCCCTTGAGGAGCACAAAACCTTACCTGAGTCTGTACAGAAGAGTCACCATTTACATCAACAAACTGATAACTATAAGTCAAGTAAGACCTGAACCAGGAGTGAGCTGTTCCCTTAACTCCATTTTGTAGACTCTGGAGGAGGATAATCTGATCGATAGTGCAGAAAGCTGCGCTAAGGTCAAGTAACATAAACAATCTTGCCATTACTAGTAAAGTACCTTAACCACTAATCTACCACTGTCCACTTCAACCAGTGCCATGCTTGTACTTTGATGAGGCCTAAATCCTGACTGATAGATTTCATAAATGTTGTTTCTGTGTAGGTAAGAACATAGCTGTTGTGCTACAACTCTTTCTAGGATCTTGCAGATAAAGGAGATTTTTGACATTGGGCTATATTTGGACAGCTGACTAGGTCAAAACCAGGTTTTTTATTCATGGGTTTGATAACTGCTAATTTAAATGATTTAGGAACATAACTGGAGCTGAGAGAAGAAGGGATCATTTTTAAAATAGGTTCAATTACTGCACTGTAGCAACATGAAGTGATATCTACCAGCAGACTTACCAATAACTAATGGGATATCAACTGCATACACTAATAGGGCCCTCTGTCACTCATATGCAGGGAAACTCCTTATGGCCAGACACCCAGGAAATGAATCAACTTAATGAATAAATGAAGTTTATTGAGTAACAATAAATATTTGAGATTAACAGCTCACAGAAATAAAGGATAAGTAAAATGGAAATTTAACAATGTGAAGATAAAATAACAGGCTAGTAGTGTAGCATACTAGTGTGATTATTAAAGGAAAAAGTAAAAATAATAAAAAAGTGGTAACATTGTGCACTCAACGAAATTAATGCCTAAGAGAAGAAATTATTCAGGGAGAGTAATTTGATTATATGGGGCATGAAAAAGAGTCACGTGGCACCGTAACCAGGATAGGACCAAAGACACTACCAGAGATGGGACTTAAACTTAACTTCAAATTATATTGATGACAAATTTAATAGGAGATAGACACTCAAAGTATAAACTGACTCGGCAACAACATCACAAGCAGGAATGAGATGGATTAAGCCTTACTGTGACATCGGCAGGAGTTGGGACCCAAACTGACGTTCCACGCGCGCACGTGTGAGACCGAACTGGTCTGTTGGACCTGAAGACATTTCAGTTTCTCACGGCACAGACACCGGCACAACGGGTCACAATGCCAAGCATTTGAGGCCAGTCGAGAACTGAAGTTCACAGCCTTTGACGAAGGTTGAAGGTATTTTTGAGATGACTTGCCGGAGTCAGCCTAAGCTGAATTAGACGGTGTGTGTCACTTCCTCTGATGTAGACTTGAGAATTGGTCGCTGAGTGGCCAAAACAGAGCTAACTTAATCAAAGGCGGAAGACGATTTAAATATGAGACTGCACAGTGCGCTCGAGTAGATGCGTACAAGCGTGTAAAACAAAACAAACTAACAAAAAACTCTAAACAAATAAAGAATAATGGTATTTGGATTAAAACTACTTCTAGGCCTAACAGGATAATCATAACTGGATTTATTTCACACGACTTATGTTTTTCTATACTACTACTATGACATCATCCTGGAACAAAATAATGTTTTATTACATGGTTAAATGTTAAAATACTGAGATATCTAAGTTACGTAATATCTAAGTTACGTAATACTGCTTAACACAAAGGTGAGGTTAAACAACAAGAGATTACAAACAATATAATCCACATCCACAATAATATATTTTATATCATTTTGATATTGTTTATCCACATTTTGATAATGGGTTAAGGTTAGGGTTAGACATTTCCCCTAATTATGGCAAAAATTATCCAATGTTTGTGGTTTAACAGGTTCTCAGATTTTGATTTTCCTAATTCCTATTGCTTGCTTTCCACAGTCTTCAAAACAAATTTAGCACTTTATATCAGGCCGATATCTCTGACGGAGAAGCAAATGCAAAGCTTGTCTGTTTGCATGGAGAGTTCCAGCCATACAGCACCGGTCATGATTATTAAGCACTCAGATGGACACTGTGCTGTCCACTGTGGGTAGTAATGCCTGATGGGTAGTGATGTCTGGTGTATTATATATTCCTTGCACACACGTGACACTGTTGA
>JAOYMR010018792.1:11497-23598 GCA_025802075.1 Tenebrosternarchus preto | reverse complement strand
TCCACACCAGACTCTGCCATCCATGTCTTTATGGACCTTGCTTTGTGCACTGGTGCACAGTCATTTGGATGGGGGAGTGAATACTTTAGGCAATATAGTGTATATACACACAGTACTTTAAGATACTTGAAGAGAGCCAGGTTCCTCCTGTTACTCAAGTGTAAGGGGAGGTCAGATCCACTGAGATGTGGTTGCCTAAGATTTTTGCACGGTACTATACACACAATATGTACTGTGTGTATAGTACCGTGCAAAAGTCTTAGGCAATACATACTGTATACATATATACATATACCCACACACATACATACAGTGGTCCTTCATCAGCTGTACATGCGAAGAGCTTCCAAAGTGCTTGCCTCTGTCAGAAAACCGTGTACTTTTTGAAAATCTCTATGACTCTTGTAACGAACGTGACTTAGAAGGCAGAGAAGGATCCATATGCAGGTCAGATGTATCTCTCTTTTATTTTAATAAATACGTAAAGAACATACAATAGACAGCGGCCCCAAAGGGACGACCCCGAAGGGTAGTGGGCAGCAGTACAAAAGAGGCAGGGCAAAACGACAGAGTCAAAATCCAGGCATGCAGTCAAAAACCGGAAGAGGCTAGGAACAGTAGACAGAGGTACAAAACAGGGCTAAGCAAACAGAACGATTATCAGTAGGCAGAGAAAGAGGTCAATAACAGGTAGATCAGTCAGAGAGATACAGAAACACGGCTTGGTAATGCAACACAAGGAGGCAATACTTCACAATGAAGTGTTGTTCAGAGAATCCTTAAGTAACGTGGTTGATGAACTAATCAAGTACAGGTGTGCTGGTTAGTATTCTGGTGACGGCGCCCTCTGGCGGTCCTGGGTGTGGTCGGATTCTCTGACACTCTTATTACAGTGCGCTGCAGTTACTTATCTGGAATTTTCTTTGGGATTATATAATATTTTACATTCATTGTGAAATATTGATATGTTATTATTGATATAGTCGTACTAAATTGATATTAATATTAAATCACAGATTTATCAGTGTTATTATTAAATCATAGATTTATTAGTGTTATTATTAAACAATAGATTTAGCAGTTGTTATTAAAATCACAGATTTAGCAGTGTTATTATTATATCACAGATTTATCAGTGTTATTAAATCATAGATTTATTAGTGTTATTATTAAACAATAGATTTAGCAGTTATTATTAAAATCAAAGATTTAGCAGTGTTATTATTATATCACAGATTTATCAGTGTTATTTCACAAGGAGGAACACTGAGAAGATTTAGGTATTTATCTGTCAGAGTTTACCCTCACAAAGGGTATTAAACCAGGAAGAGGAAATAAACTTTATGGTCACCTGGACAACTGTCTTCAAATTGACTTCAACTGTAGTATTCAGTTGAGTTCTGGAGCCATTAAAGGCCGACTCAGTGCACATAGGTTCAGTCCTCCAGCACTGGCCATTCAAACCACTCCAGTATACAAGACCAGTGTGCCAGGACTGGTGTTTTACAACTTAAACTCCAATATAAATGTAGGGCAGTTCACTGGGCACAGATCTAGAATAGGTCTGTCTAAGAAAGTCATTACACTCATCACAATGTATAATTCAAGAGGGCAATAAAAAGAAATTGAACAAGAAATGGGCTTCTGGAAACAGTTTCCACAAACTGCAGCCTGGGACCCATTGACTGCTAACAAAAAGTTTCATTTAAACTGATCTGATGCAGCTTAGCAATAAACGGTGAGAAAAATGTAGGGTCTCACTGCAAGTATCACAGTGGCAACACAGTGCACAGGCCAATGGTCCTCAAACATCTACCAGCATGTGTTCCACCACAGATGTAGTCTTTGTCTAATTGGTTATTAATGATTACAATAAACACTCTCACAATTCCCTTTGTTAGAGACATTTATTAGAAACATCTTACACTGGAAAATGGCGGCCCATTGGCTGCCACACCCAGCTGAAGCCATGCATGCTCAAATATCATTGGTCAGTTTTTGTTTTTGTTTTTTTTTTGTGAAAGAAAGAATCAGTTAGAGTCCAGCCAGCGATGTCTCTGGTTCAAAACTGAACACAGCAGCAGGTGACTACCAGTCTGTACACAGTAACATAGCATCAGTGAGCAGTAAGGGTAGGTTTGAGGAAGGGTCTTTTAAAGAAAGGGATAATGAGATTAAACTGACAGTAATATGTCAGTAATCAGCTAGATTTTTTAAAACGTTGTATTTAGCAGGTCCTGTTTCTTCTAATGTATCCACATCCCAGTGAAACGGAAACTTACAGAGGGCAGAGACCACATGATCTATTTGGTCTCTATAATCTATTTGGTCTCTGTGATCTATTTGGTCTCTATAATCCATCAAATGAAGGATAAAGGGATCATTTTTTTCAAACGAACTTACTGGATTTGTATCATCAGTAAAATTTTCCCAACATTTTTGTTATTTTCACCATGTTCATATTAATCATAACAGCATCTGGCAGCTTCGTTCCCACTTTATCTCGAGATTCCAGGTGCATAACGACCCATAAGCAGCAAGCAGGGGACTGCATCTAAAAACAAAACAAACCGTTTACCAAGACCAGACAACCCATGTCTTATTGATTTAAAAAAATATATCTTGCTAAAAACAACATAGTTGAAGCAGATTTTTGAGAGTGCAGTGTTAGCGTGGAGCGTTTAGCGTGCAGCGTATAGCATGTTGGCGTTAGCACAGTGAGGTAGGCTGTACCCAAGCACCCACACAACGGCCCAAACCACCTGAACACAAGGGAGGGACTTTTATCAGACAAAGAAGGAAGAGCAGAAAAGATCAGTGTGGCTTTAACAAGGACATGTTTTCACCAGAGAAGGATTTGCAGCTGGTTGCAGAAAACAGGAAAATCAGTTATTGTGCAAGAATGAACAAGCAGCACTCAGGTCTGCTTACTGGACGGGAGCTGAGTTTACATTGACCCTAATATTCCAGTTCTAATCGGGAGTCCAAGGTGAATTCAAATGCTCCATATAAACACCTCAACCAGAACTAAAAGATCCAAATCAGAGGAAATTTCAATCAGTTGTAGAGGAGTCGTTTAACATGTTCAAACTGTTAAACTAATCAAACGAATTTCTGTACATGCCCCTCCCTTCTTGACAAACATGATTTCTAGCAACATACGGCACTCAAGATGGTGTCGTTCAAATCCAACTGGACTCGAGCTTTTAATTCAGTCCCTTAAAGAACTCAACATTACGAATATCGTCTTCCTACTTCCTGTCTTCTTCGTGTTTTATTGCAGATGAGGCACCATTTGACGCCCTACTGCCACCTATAGCACATGATCACTCATTTCAGTCTGAACGTCACACATCTGTTCCAGACCAACAGTTGTCGATATTGGAGTACAGAATAGTCGGTCTGCTTCTTTATTGCAGTTTAAGTTTAAAGCATTTACCATGGAGAATGAATGAACACCCAAGAACAGAAGAACTTTCATAGTTTTTCAGAGGTGATTGTGTAATCATTCCTGCTATTTTCACATATCAGGTTTACACCTCTCCACCATTATATCTGAATCATATATGTTCACTTTACACAACAGAGTTAGATACCATTGTTCAAATCAGAGATTCTTCTTAAAAAAAAACTGTTCTTGACTAATAAAAAAGTTTTTGCTGTCTCATGCCTTTTGGTCTTGCATTAAAAAAACAATATGCCAAATTTAACATTTTCCACGGCAAATACATTTTTCATTCTGTCAGTGAATTGCAGAAGATCTTGCGTCAGCAGCTGTAGCTAAAAAAGTTTTATGGTTTTGCCACGTTTTGTGGTTTTGAGCTCAGGCTGACGGCAGGTGAAGCTTTTAAAGCCTGTGTGCCGTCCTCATGGTCAGCGGTTCAGGAGGCAGCACTCGCAGCTTCTCCAAATGACCCTGCCGTTCCCTGTGGAGTTCTGGGATGTGATCTGGAAGATGGACACTACAACAAGCTTGAGCTTGTCATAATGTTCTGAGCTGTGGGATGCTCTGAACTCACTATCATCATCCCACTCACACACACACACTTGCTCACATACACGCGCCCGACATCTCACACACACACACAAACACACACACACACACACACAAACACACACACACACACAACCTCCCACTTGATAATAGACAATAATAATGAGCTCAGAGAATTACCCCCCAACACAAACACACACACTTCCCGCTCACTGAGACAATAATAGTGAGCTCTGAAAAGCCCCCATCCAACTCACACACACCCAAACCTCAAAAAACACACAGGTACACACTCTCAACCTGACACTTTGTCACCTCTTACACACTCACACGCACACACACGCACTCACTCCCAACCACCGACTTACATACACACATACACTCCCAACTACCCACTCTCACTCCCAACCTCACACTCATACACACACACACACACACTCATACACACACACACTCCCAACCTCCCACTCATAGATACACACACACACTCACAGCCTCCTACTCATACACACACACACTCATACACACACACTCACTCCCCCCCACACACACACACCCTGGTGGCGGGCCAGTAGACCCTGTGCCTGCCTGAACTAATACCCCTGTGACTGTAACACAGGGGAACAAAGGAGCAGCTTCAGTCACACAGCTCACATCCGTGAGAGAGGCAGGAACTCTCAAATCTAAAATCTAGCACCAGACAGGAAGCTGACAGGAAAAGAAAAGACTGTCCTGTTAATATTTATGAGACAAATGGTAAAATGGGAGAGATGTCATTTACAACACCCTTAGAGGTACTGAAGTGAGGCAGCCTAACGACTGCTGACACTGCAGTCATTAAATTTATATCGCAATAATATAAAAAAATACAGCTAAACTTCCATTTAACAAAGAACAGCCCACAATACAGGATGCTTTTATAGTCACAGGCTAAGAAATTACACAGATTAAAGAACACACACCTTGCCCACTCCCTCCATGCTCTCTCTCTCTCTCTCATATATATATATATATACACACTTTACACTGTTGGTACAGTGATGAAGACAACGTGTGACCAACACAGCCCAGTCTTAATATCTCTGTTCCAGTTATTCTCTTCAGTTAGTGTGTAAGATTTGTGGGTTTTGAGACGAAGAGGATGCTTTGCGTCTGCAGAAACATGCTGATGGGACAGATGGTGTCACGGCAACCCGTCCAGCGATATCCTCCTGTAGACAATAACCTGGCATGCTGCCAGGCAGCCTCCAGCAGCAGCTCCGAGGCTTTCCAAGCCTCTGTCCAGTCAAGACTCACTCCTGAGCTGATAAAAACCGCTACAGGATGGGGGCGGTGGTGGAGACAGGGGTCACAGGTCAGGGCAGAGATGGGCGGTGGTGGGGAAAGGGGCAGGGGTCAGAGGTGAGGGCCAGGGGTCAGAGGTGAGGGCCGGTGAGCATATTCACACAAGTCATGCGGATGATCTATTCTGCATGTCCCTTCTGGTCCAGCACACCTGGCTCCTCACACAGGGAGCAGAAGGCACATGGAAACAGCAGGAAACACAGCAGAAACATTTCATGCTGGGGACTGCAGAACACAGGGAGTGAAGAACACACACACAGTGCTTCTGAGTCAGGAAGTAACCCGTGCACAATCAAACACTCTCAGCGGAGTCGAAGAAGGATGGATATTTAGGTCCGTACATAAATAGCTCTCTTTATCAAGCGTGTATTTTTAAACGATCTTCACAGGAGCTTCTCAGCTATGGGAGGGTGTTAATTCTGACGAACCTCGAGGGTTTCACACCTCAAACTAATCACGAGGCACCCATTCAAATTACACGGCAGGAGTTCAAGCAGCGCAGAGTATAATAGGACAGCTGATAGGGGAAGAAAGGAGGAGAGAGAGGGAGAGGGAGAGAGGGAGGGAGGGAGGAAGGAAAGAGGAATAGGGGAGAGAGAAGGAGAGAAAGGGAGAGAGGGTGAGAGGGTTAATACAGAATGAAAGAGAGAGGGAGTGAGGGAGGGAGGAAGAGAGGAAGGAAAGGGAGGAAAGAGGAATAGGAGAGAGAGAAGGAGAGAAAAGGAGAGAGGGTGAGAGGGGTAATACAGAATGAAAGAGAGAGAGAAGGAGAGAAAGCAAGCAATAGTAAGTACACCAGATTCCCTGCACTGTAAAAGGGAAACACACCAATCCGGCACACATCAGTCCGACACACACCAGTCCAGCACAAACCAGTGTGTGGCTGGTGAGCGGTGTGAAGGTCATTCCGGGCACCACCCACCACCCACTTGGGCAAGCCACTCAGTCCGCCCTCGCCCGGGCAGAATGGCCCTCACCCGCCCCTCCATCCTCAGGGATGAGGAGGGTCTCGGAGCTTTTTGCTGCACCGCTGACCAGTGCTTCAAAGATGAACGACAGACTTTTATATCCAGCTGTCAAGTCTGTGGTCACGTTCTCTATCCTTGGAGGCACTTGTGAGTAAAAGCCATAATTTCCAGCACAGTTTGTCAGACATGTGCAACACGTTATTCAGCCTATTTTAAAAGTGACTCATGCATCATACAGATTGGCAGTATGGCAGAGGGACAGTATGTCCACGAACCAGCCTGACCTAAGGGACTCGAAGGCTCGAGCCTGAGAATTCTCATGAGGAAAACCATTATACGTAACTGCCATCCTCATAAATGATCATCAGGACGGTGCTGGCCTCGTTAGAGACCACAGCGTGCGGGAACCGGTAAAATGCTCCGCTCCACTCAAACTCCAAGTGACAAGTGACATTCCGGGAACAAAGGGGAATAACCATCCTTCATTTAACAACAGTAAAGTAACTAAATGGCTTAAAGGTCAGACGAGTACATTTGCTCCAGAACAGGGTTTGTGATGTATGGCAAAATTCAAGACATTTGCTGTCAATAAAATATATGGAATAAATCCACTTCTGTGGCTGCCCAAGGCTCTTCAATCAGAAATAACATGCACTGTGAACGAGACCCAGATCGGGACTGGGAGGAGTCTGTGAACGAGACCCAGATCGGGACTGGGAGGAGTCTGTGAACGAGACCCAGATCGGGACTGAGAGGAGTCTGTGAACGAGACCCAGATCGGGACTGGGAGGAGTCTGTGAACGAGACTCAGATCGGGACTGGGAGGAGTTTGTGAACGAGACCCAGATCAGGACTGGGAGGAGTCTGTTCTTGTATGTTAGCTCTTGTACAGCTGTGAGGAAATTAAGTGCTGGTTTGGTTGATGATCATCAGCAAACTTCTGCCAAAATCACACACTGCACTTTTAATGCCCAGGAAACACAAACACACTTGACTTGACCTTTAACCTCAACCTGTACTCACAGTACATCTGTATAAATCTGCCAAGGGAGTTTGTGCTCATCATGAGCTCTAGAACCCAATCAGGAGCAAACATGACTAAAGCTTCTAGAACCCTGTGATGAAATATCACCATAACAACCCAGCTGGACCACCTCCCAGAGAGAGGAGGACATCCATCTACTGCACGTTCCAGGCAAAGGATTGGTATTAGGAAGAAATAAAATAAGAATGACAGAAGGAACCCTGTTCTTGCTGTTCCATCACTACAGGAGGGAATTTACATATAAACCTCTTGACAAAATGTACTTTGAAAAGTTGCTTACATGGGCTAAACTCGCCTGCAAAAGAGCAGAAGATGAGGGTGGCACTCCAAAATAAGACTGTGTGTGTGTATGTGTGTGTGTGTGTGTGAGAGAGAGAGAGAGAGAGAGAGAGAGAGAGAGAGAAAGAGAGAAAGTTTTCCCCTTGTGTTTCTGTGACTTCAAGCCTCCCTGTCTCCAATAGCGTGTATGTTTGGTGAATAACCTTGGACTGTCTGACCCTTATTCTTGTCTCAGTGCAGTAAACCTGCCTGGTACTGTATTCAGTCCCCTGCATGCCTGCCGGAAGACTTTGCCATGGTGTAGGTGTAGCAGATACAATCCACAGTGAGATCAGGACCAAACAAACAGAGAATGTTGCTACTACAGCGCCTGAAAGATTCTCTGAAACCATCATGAATTGAAATCATGAATGAATGGTTACAAAACCAGCGTTAGTGAGTCTGTTCCAAGAACTGACCAAGCCAAGCCCACTCTCTCAGTCGCTTCCACCTCAGTCGCAAAACTGCAGTCCATACAAACTCTTTTGAGTTAGAGCACAAATGAAAGATGACATTTAACATTTATGGCATTTAGCAGATGCTCGTATCCAGAGTGACTTACAGAAGTGCTTTGTCATCCCCTCCTAGAATACATCTTTGCCAGTACAATAGGTCAGAGTCCAGAATACCACTGACTTAAGATAACGTTAGATACAGGAGTCAGTACTGATTCGGATAATGTTAGATACAGGAGTCAGTACTGATTAAGATAATGTGAGATACAGGAGTCAGTACTGATTAGGATAGTGTTAGATACAGGAGTCAGTACTGATTAAGATAACGTTAGATACAGGAGTCTGTACTGATTAAGATAATGTGAGATACAGGAGTCAGTACTGATTAGGATAATGTTAGATACAGGAGACAGTACTGATGAGACAGTACTGATTAGGATACTGTTAGATACAGGAGACAGTAGTGATTAAGATAATGTGAGATACAGGAGTCAGTACTGATTAAGATAATGTACGATACAGGAGTCAGTACTGATTCCCTGAAAGAAATACAAAGGCAAATGCAATACCAAACAATGAGGACTATTTAGTTTGTTTTTTTTTTATTTGAAAATATGAATCTGAAAGATTGTAGTCTCCCTCTTGCTGCCCACACTGTCATCCATGTAAACATGTAAATTGCAATGTTTGTTCTGCTGCCTTGGAAAGAAATTTTGTTAAACTCACATGTACTGACAATAAAGACTCTCACTAAGAGGGTTCTGTGAAACCATTAAGTGTGGTATTAATGGTCACTTAAATACTACACAGGTAGACATGTTTTCAGTCTGCGTTTGAAAATAGAAAAGTGCTCTGCTGTTTGGACAGTGATTGGGAGTTCATTTCACCATCAGGATCCAGGACAGAGCAGTCTTGATGCTTGTCTCAAGGATGGTGTTTCAAGATGAAGCTAGCTTGATATTCAACGTGCCAGAAGCATGATCAGGCTTGGATCGCTGCCACCATGTAGTGAGGAACTTGTCCATTTTTGGCTTTAAAGGTGAGCATCAGGGTTGAAATCTGATGCCAGCAGTGACTAGAACACACTTTAAACATCTGCTTGTGAGCTGTGGCCTCTCAAGCTCTTTCTAATCATTTGTGAACAGTATGATCTGGCAGTTCATCATTATGATATCCTGACTCAGAAGAGACATCTTCATCAGAGCGATGACCCAGGTGCACCAGTGGCTATTTCAACTTCTTTTTCAGTAAGTTGTCAAAGTCAGACTCAGGGGAGATGGAACCACTTCAAAATATAAAACACTGCTAAAAATTGAGATGAACGAGTCGATCCCAACTGGGAGTTTCCTTTGGTTTTATGTTTTTCTGTGAGAGATCTGTGTTTAATCCCTTTCCAAGACCCCGAAATAGCCCAGTGATGCTGAAACCTGGGAACTGGATGCTTGTACACAGCCATGGAATCCTGCTCATTCTGAAATATTACAGGTACCTCATCAGCCTCCAACAGATGCAACACCAAGTATTCTCAAACGGAAACAACTGCTTCAGTCTGACGCTCTCATGAAGAAGCACCAAAGTCTCCAGAGAGACACCTGCCAGTGCTCCAGCGGCTGCCCAATTCCACCTTGTAAAGATGACTCCAAGTTATTTACATTTAGAGCATTTGGCTGATGCTATTATCCAAAGCAACTTACAATCGTGACTGGATACATCTTCAGAAATGGAGGGTTACGAGTGTCCAGGCCATCACACTTGAAGAGGACCATCTTGCTTAATACCCAGATCCAAGAGCCCCTCTATTCTTTTTCTCTACTTGTTGCTGCTCCCTTATTCCTTGGTCTTGCTCCTTTTCTGTACTTGTTCCTGTACCACATTCTTCTCTCCTTTGCCCTTCCGTCTCCACACAGGTTCATCTGGTTGCAAAGGTTCTGCTTTGGTGATGCCTTGGAAGGGCTGTTGGTGCTGTGATAACCCAGGGCACTTCAGAATCAGTGTCCCCCCTCGAGGATCGCCTGCTTAGAACTTCATCTCAATCACTAGCCCCCTCACAACACTGCCCAATGATAAACAAAAGGGGCCTTGGGTCTTGTTCACAGACTCCTCCCAGTCCCAATCTGGGTCTTGTTCACAGACTCCTCCCAGTCCCGATCTGGGTCTTGTTCACAGACTCCTCCCAGTCCCGATCTGGGTCTCATTCACAGTGCATGTTATTTCTGATCGAAGGGACCTTCCCACACAGTACTGTTCACAATAAATAACCAAAAGCTAGGCCAATTCTTAGGTAATTACTGGCAAGAGAAGACCCTCCACACAGTAAGATTCATCACCTGGACTAAAGATGCCCAGAACTTTCTCCGTAACTCCTCCACAAGGATGATCCCTTTCTTGCACTCAGCTGTCAATCCCCATTATATCCCTGACAGCCTCCTTGACCAAGCACAAAGATGAAACAAGAAGCAGTTTGACAGTTAATTCTATCTAATACTTCAAGTAATTATACAAATAAGGAGATAAATTAATGAATCATTTTGTTAGTTTGAAAAATCGTATGCATGCAATCACACATGAACAATAAAAACAAGCTTGAAATAGGATGACACACAGGCATCACGTGATCAGCGTTCAGGCTGGGTAGGAGGTCCAGCAGAACAAAGACTGACATTACATCTTTTTTACAAACATTACATTTAGACCTGCTCAACAACCTAATTACCTATTCTAATAACAAAAAGCCTGTTATAACACAGAGAACATAAACGATGTAAATGCTTACTCACAGTAAGCATCACATCTCCACCTCAAAGAACAACAGACGCATGCAGGTGCTGGGGAGTAAACAAATCCACGGGAACTGCCATCTCTGTGTTGATTAACTGAGACACATGGCCTAGTTCACACTGCCATTAATGTTTAATTATTGTTTAATCTTTTCAGCCTTAAGAATTCCATCTTTCATTCACGCACATACATACACACACACACACACACATACAGGAGTGTCTAACCATTTGATTCCCTCAGATGTTTATAATCCATAACATGATTGATGATGCTGTATGTCTCTTTTGTCAGAACTAATCTCATTTATTTTCAAGGTCATCTGGATCTGGTTCAATGGCATGGCAGTAGAAAGGAGAGTAACTTTGATCGCTGTTGTGAATGTGCACGTTTCAGGAAATCTCCAGTGTTGTGACATCATGCAGATCAAAGCCACCACTGGAGAGATGAATCGAGCTCCTGGTCACGACCTCTAGAGGGCAGTAAAGCTAAGCTCACCTGCAGTCCAGCGAAGCCCATGATCTTGGATCCATGAGTGCTCCGGTTTCCTGGCATTCCCTAATCCACTCAAAATCCTAACAACTGCAATTAATGCTGTTTTAATTTATCTTTATTGATTTTTTTTTTATTTTCATTCAATCATATTGGCAAACTCTGATATAGAGCCAGACTGGTGTTGACCAGCTCAGACATCAGTCATTTCAGTTTGATTACTTAATTGCATTAGTACCAAACACAAACTAATCACATTGCTTCTGTTGCTAGTAATGGGAAAGCCTGAAAAACCAACTCTGACAGCCCAACAAAAGGATCAATACCCAAATAATCATGGTATTGGTTTTAATCAAGCACAATCATGTGGCCCTTCCTAAACACACAGCTCTGACTGAATCTGTCACCAGCCAGCAATTTACAGCACTGCATAGCGCACTGGAGAAACCAACCACCACTCTGGAGAAAGCATGCTGGAGAAACCAACCACCACTCTGGAGAAATCATGCTGGAGAAACCAACCACCACTCTGGAGAAAGCTTGCTGGAGAAACCAACCACCACTCTGGAGAAAGCATGCTGGAGAAACCAAACACCTCTCTGGAGAAAGCATGCTGGAGAAACCAACCAACACTCTGGAGAAATCATGCTGGAGAAACCAACCACCACTCTGGAGAAAGCTTGCTGGAGAAACCAACCACCACTCTG